>OU342745.1:355509206-355705668 GCA_910589775.1 Avena eriantha
CCTTCCAATCGCTACCCCTAGTAGCGACTGCCGTGGTCATTGCCACGACATATTATCTCAATTATAACTAAGCATTTAAATGAGGGATCATCTTATAATGCTACTAAGAGCTACACAAGAAAAATAAGATGCAAACAAACAGCATATGCAAAAAGTGATATGATATAGTTCTCACACTTGATCACTATATTGTGCATCTTGGTATGATTTCTATCATTCCATTCGTGTAATACCAAGTTCTATGGTGTTTAAATTTTGGTTTGTAATAATTTCCAAGATTACCAAACTATATTTCAAATTATAACATTACCATATCATAACACCTGCCCAGCAACAACTAAACTAGACGCTTCTAATTTAACCTTTGCATATTTTTACGTGGCTTAGGGCTTTCAGAGATAGAACCATTCTTAAATACGAACATGGAACCACAATGATGATAATCAAATTATTAGCAACTCGTTGTAAATCAGATATTGACTATAGTAGGAGAGACAAACACTCGCTAGCCACTTATGCAAAACTAGTTGCATGTTAAGATTGGAACATGTCTCATGTGCGAGGACATGTAAATTTAGTTCGGGCCGCTTCATCCCACTATACCACCAATATCCAAAATACATAAAGGATTAAATAAAATGATCATCATCACCGACATATTCATATGTGTTCTATCCGTGCAAAGAATCTACGCATAGATCAGGCTCTGATACAATTGTTGGGTTCGCAGCACAGAAAACAATTTTTTTACTACGATATGAACAACTAAGCACCAAGGTCTATCTACCTAGATACAATCAACCGGTGGATATACATACATAGATATCTTACCCTCGAAGACCGAAAAGCTTTGTTAAAGAAATCTGATTTCATGGATGATGTAGTCGTACACTTGCCAATCTCAAGATCGAGTTGAAGTCCAGCACCGCAAAGTAGCAGCGCATCCGTGATCGCACACACGTTAAACACCCTGATAAACTCTGAGTCCTTGCTCCAGCAAAGCAGCAGAAACATCAGATCCTTCTAGAGAAACCACCGAGAACATGTACTTCGCTAATCCGAAGCCATGGGAAATTTACTAGAGGGAGAGAGAGAGATCCTTCACGAGGAGGTGTTGCAAATGGAGAGGAGGCATGTGGCTCCTTCTATAGGGGAGGGGGCGCAACCCCATGGCCATGGCTAGCCGGCCATGGTGGGTGCCCCCACCTCTCCTCATTCATGTGGGTGGAGCTTCCACTAAGCCCACTCACATCAATTTCAACTTCACTCACTTTACATTTAATATCCACTTGTTTAAATGTATTCTATCTTTAAATAAAACACTTTTATTTATTTTATTCAGAATTTTGTTAATTACTTTAATTAACAAACATCTGTATAAAACCCCATGCATAACTTAGATATTACATCTAAAAACATTTTTAGCAATTTGACCCGAAATAATTCCGGTGTCCATCAAAATAATCCCAGCGTTTTCAAATCCTTTCTCTGGTATTATATCTGCTCCATTTAGTGTTGGTATACCTTAAGTGTGTCACCCTATGGTTCACGAATAATGCAGACATGCGATACCTCTCTCAAATCAATAATCAACAGCGGAACCTAGAGATCCGTACTGACTCCCACATATTCAACAATGATTCTAGTGATCTTGAGAACCTTTGACATCGTAACTAAATCCCCTTTTCTCGCGATATATTACATGTCCAAGATTCGATCATCGGTATCCACATACATAGTTTGATCTTGTTACCGACAAGTACTCTTTTCTCGTTCCCATGATATAACATTCTTAGTGATCTTATCACTTGCTTGCAAGTTATGTCAATGTGATATCACGAGAGGGTCCTGAGTATATCTCTCCGTCATCGGGATGGACAAATCCCACTCTTTATCCATAATCCTCTATATAACACTTTCGGAGTATCTGAACCCACCTTTATTGCCACCCTGTTATGGTGTGATGTTTGATGTTATCAAGTTACTCTTCCGGTGTTAGTGATTAACATGAGCTCATGGTCTAAGGACTAAAGTTACTTCGCATGATGTTATAGCAATATAAACATAATGACTTTGATCGTATTACTATACTTTGGGTGAATGTTCATCACATCATTCCACCAATGTTGTGACCTCGTTATTAACAGCATCCAATGTCCATGATCAGGAAACCTTGATCATCTGTTAATCAAAGAGCTAATTTACATGAGAGGCACAACTATGAACTCTTTATTTGTTTATTAAACACTCATATATTAATGTTTCCAAGTAACACAATTATAGCATTAGAAATAAACATTTATCATAAATGTGGAATAAGATAATAACCACTTTATTATTGCCTCTCGGACATATTCCCTTCAGCATCCCCTTCTGGTCGACACACAGGAGGCATCATTGTTGCCTCAATCTGGTGAAGCAGAGCCACAACGGCTCCCCCACCTCCCGCACACCGATGATGGTCGCCTACAACACTCTCACGCCGTCGCGCGCCGAGGATAACGAGCACCTCTTGCACTCCCTCTTCCTCACCTAGGAATGATTGGGACATGAAAAAATAGGAAAGCAGGGTGGAGGAGGAGAGAAAGGTGGAAGTAAATGAGCTCCAAGGGGTTATGAAATAAGTGGATTTGGTCTGAAACGACACTCGCTGTCAGGTGGATCCCATATCGCCACACGTCCATGATCCCCACGCGTATGTAGTGCCAGCGGCTGCGGTGACCATACATGACACACATGCACGTATTTGAGGACCATAACTACAAGTTCTGTGAATACGATGACCACGTCGAAGTATACAGACAAGTTCAGTGATCCGCTATGTATTTTACTCTTTTCCTTTTATTAAAAATCCACGGTTCGTAATCTTACGTCAACATTTCTACCATGCCTCCTCATCGATGCTTCCTCCAGAGAAAAAGCGCTTCAATTTCTGTGATAAGAGCATCTCCATCGTAGTTCCAACACGGCCTCCGACGAGATGAGGGGATTGTGATTAAAAAATGGCTTGCATCGATAACCTTCAACCTGTACCGGCAACATGAGCAGTAAAAAAACCATCCGACACCCCCATGTCATCCTCGACGGACATGGGTGGGTAGGTGCACTGGCAAGTCACGCCACGTTGGATAGGCCATGCGGGGCGCCCCCTTGGCAGTGATCAAATCAATCCCCCATCCTTCCCACCTCACTCTCTCTTTTCTCCTACCTCATGAGTCGTTGTTGCTACTGCCGCCCAACTCCGATGCGTTGCTCACCATATATACCCATCATTGACGTCATGTTGCGCCGCCCAGGCCCCCAGCAGTCCCTACTTGGAGGTTGTCGCCGTCTTTCCATCGTCTTGACACCCGATTCTGGAACCTGGAGCATCTCCACTAGCGTCAACCATCACGTCCCTAAGAGTTCATTCGAAAACGGTTGTGTCCCAGCGTCAGTGTGATTGTCTCAAGGACTAGCCAGCACGCCGCTCAAGCCTAAACCGTGTCAAGATCGCCGTGCACAGAAGGTGTTCGACCAATTGCGTAGGTAAATTTTCTTTCAAACTTCATCATCAGTAGAATATAGGGTGCTCGGTAGTTTGAATTCATTACTTCATGCGTAGATTATGGATATCGATGATGAAATGATGATGGTACAATTGATGCAAGAGGAGGCTGATGCGCAAGCCGATGAAATAGAGAGCATCATGATCATCGGTACTCCTCGGTGACGAGGTTCCGTGCCCGGGGAAAGGTGGATAGAGACCAACATCAGATGTCCGGTACAATGATGTCGGAGGCCGACTATTTCAGGGCGTGTTTGCTAGGCTGAATCTTTGTTTTACGTATGTGGCAGGAAGAAATAAGCCCATTTGTTGTGTTGGGTCACATACGTTTCTCGCATAGCACGGTTTCTCGCATAGCACGGTTCACAAAGCAGCGCAAAACTTGGCCTGCTTGGAACGCTGAAATCGAACATTTCCACGGGGACAAGCCCTCCACGTGCAAACTTTGGCTCGCTGGGTGCACAACCACATATGATTAACATGGTTAACTTAATCCCATTTGACCTACATAACCATGCACCTATTTAAAATAAGTTATATAGAAAAAGATGTGAATCGACGTTGCGCTTCCATTCCCACAAATGGTTCCTAGTTTCGTTGAATTTTTAGTGGTCTATTCTGTGTTCATATGTATATGTTTTATGAACGAATTTTGCCAAATTGATCATACACGGGCAACCATTTAAAATGTATATGTTTGACTTTGAGGTGTAGCTTTGTCTCACCATTTCACATAACTTTCATGTTGTAAGTTTTTCATTTTGATATTCGTAAACAAGTAGATTTAAATTGTTCTAATATATTGTATGTTGATCTAGATCTACTCATATAGGAATGTCAAACTAGAAAACTTACAACATGAAAGTCGTGTAGAATGATGAGCTGAAGCTTCCCCTCAAAGGAAATTTCAAATGATCAACTGTGTACGAGGAACTTGAAAAAATTCATTTAAAGAAGCTCTAAAAAGGAACACGACGTAGAGTTTCAAACACTCAAGAAAATTACAAATCGTTTGCGGGAATGGATTCATAACATCAAGGAGGATCTTTTTCATCTAGACATCATATCGAATGCAGTCATAGTCAGGTAGATTAGAGGGGATTAAGATCAAATATGTTAGTTAAATACATAACACCCCATTGCCTCCTGTGTAGGGACTTTAGGGAGGGAAACAAGAATACGAGTTATCAATCAAGAGCCCAATGTTTTCCCAAGTCAAATCTCTCCCCATGCAGCATCCAGTGGGCCAAGAGGGAAAAACATGAAAAAGAAGCCCGAACAAGCAAACACGCCCTCAGAGACGACCCAACACATGGGCCTGAAGTCTTTCAGCGGCGTTCCAGGATGAACAGGAATTTTTTTGTGAAGATTGTGCATGGCGTGCAAGAGTTCGATCCCTATTTCATTTGCAAAAATGAGTACACCAGATTGGTTGATTTCTCCACTACTCAGAAATGCATGGCTGCCTTGAGATGTCATGCATATGGAGCTCCTTCATATACACAAGATGACTATCTACGCATGAATGAGTCCACACCATTTGAGTGTGTATAGGTTTTGCCGGGTTGTGGTAGGAATCTTTGGGACAACCTATCTAAGGGCACCAAATGAACAATACATGGATCGGATACTGGTATAGAACGACGCTAGTGGATTTTCTGGGATGCTTGGGAGCATCGACTACATGCGTTGGGGGTGGAAGAATTATCCATTCGCTTGGAAAGGGATGTGCAAAGGCCATATTGGTGAATGTAGTATGGTACTTGAGGTTGTGGCAGATTATGACCTTTGGATTTGGCACGCTTTTTTGGCTGGCTAGATATCACAATGACATTAACGTGCTACAGTAATCTCCAGTATTTGGCAGACTTGCTGAAGTCCATGCTCTGACATTCAACTATGAGATCAATGGCAGACCATACACCAAGAGCTACTACCCAACCGGTGGCAGTTAGCCTAGATGGGACACATTCGTGAAGACAATCCCCTACCCTCATATTGATGCAAGAGCTTGGTTTTCAAAGCGTTAGGAGGCTTACATGAAGGATGTTGATCGAGTATTTGGAAGGCGATGAATGCTTGTGTGATCATGCACAATATGAGAGAGAGTGAGCGCGTATGAGCATATGGGCCTTCTTGCCGATGTCGATCATGAAGTGCTAGCTGAGTTTGGTGTTTTCCTCGCCATACATTAAGAAAACCGCGTGAACATGTGAATGCACATCTGCAAGAAGATTTCGTGGAGCATTTGTGGGCACTAGAAGGAAATGCCCCCCCGCGGTTTGATGTTTTTGAACTTCAAATTATTTAAATTATTTTGTGAAGACATTTATTTTTATGTTTTGGTTTGTTGTACTCCCTCCGATGCTTTATAGGTGTCGTTAATTTAGTACAAAATTGCACTAAATTAGCGACACTTATTATAAATCAGAGAGAATAATAAACTTTGATTTATTTTAATTGTATGCTTGTAATATGTGCTATTGTGGTTGGAATATGTGCTATTTATCGAACAATAGCCAAAATATGTTTCAGAGAGTTGATCTTTTGGAGACCAGTGTGGGAAGGGCTTCCTAAACCAGGTTTTACATTACTTGCATTTCCTTACTTTCTTTACTTCACTAGCCTTACTAGACGTACCATACATACTGGACGCTCCAGTTGTTAGGAGGTTAGCTGACTTGCTGCTTTATTTCTCTCCTTAGAGCATCTCCACTCGCCCCCACGGACGCCCCCAGGCCCATTTTTGGCTCCATCCGACAAAAATTCCTCCATCCATGCCCCTATGAGCTCGAAATTCGCTGGATTGGGCCAAAAATCCATCTAGCAAACTCATGCCAAACTCAGCGCCTCGGGGTTCGCCTAGGGGCCCTGGATGGAGTGAAAAGGCGAGCAGGCCTAGGTTTTCAGCGAGGGAAGCAGATTTCCACGCAAAACAGTCACCCAGTTCCCTCCCTACTCACCTGCTGCCGTTCTCGCTGCTGGCACCATCCCCTATGCTCCGTCGTCCGCACGCCTCCAGGAAATCAATCGAACTCCGTCGATACTCCCTCCCTCCTTGCCGAGCTACTCGCTGGAGTTCAGCTTCCTTCAGCTGTTCCACGCCTAGTAGGTGTTCGGAGATTTGCCTACATGGACTCTGACTCTAACGAGCAGATGTTCGCCGCACTGATGGAGGAAGAGATGGTCGCCACCGCTGATGATGATGGAGAGCACATGATGATCCTCGCTTGTCTAGCCAACATGTACGCCTAGAATGCGAAGCCGCATCATGGCGGTTCGGTGCCAGGACGCTGGAAAGGCAAGCCGAGGCAGCGGATGGAGGGCTATTGCATGTTGTACGCTGACTACTTCGCCGATGATCCATTGAACAGCAAGGGAGTGTTTTGGCACCAATTCAGGATGGGCCGGGACCTCTTCCTCAAGATTGTGTATGCCCTCCGGGACTTCAACAACTATTTTAGATGCAAAAAGGACTGCACTGGCATGGTGGGATTTTCCTCGCTACAAAAATGCACGGCGGCCATGAGAATGCTGGCATACGGAGCTCCCGATGACACACAAGATGATTATCTCCGCATGGCCAAGTCCACCGCCATCGATTGTTTACAGGTTTTGCAGGGCAGTGATTCTAGTGTTTGGGCCAAATATCTGAGATCACCCAATGCTGAAGACACTACTCGAATCCTTGCAATCAATGCAGCTAGAGTATTCCTTAGGATGCTTGGAAGTATCGACTGCATGCATTGGAAATGGAACAACTATCTGTTTGCTTGGCAGGGAATGTACAAAGGCCATAAAGGAGGTTGTAGCGTGGTACTTGATGTAGTGGCTACACATGATCTCTAGATTTGGCACTCCTTCTTTGGCATGGCAGGATCCAACAACAACATCAATGTCCTACAGTGCTTGTCTGTCTTCTCCAAGTTTGTTGAGGGCCATGCCCCCTAGTGGACTATGTGATCAATGGCCACCACTACAACAAGGGCTACTACCTGGCAGATGGCATCTATACAAGATGGTCAATATTTGTGAAGACTCTCTCAAGCCCTCTGATCGGCAAGCAAGCCAACTTTGCCACGAAACAAGAAGCTTGTAGGAAGGATGTCGAGCAGGTATTTGGTGTGCTCCAAGCTCGATTTGCAGTTGTCCGGTTGCCCGCTCTGACCTGGTCGCAAGAGCAAATGTAGAAGGTGATGAATGCCTGTGTGATCACAACATGATCACTGGGAATGAGAGAGAGAGAGAGTCATTGCTTGATGATGATAGTGAACCATATTTCATATAGGGTCCTCTTGCAGAGCTTGATCACCATGTGCCAGCATCGTGGGCTGACTTTGTTGCTATGCGTCAAGAGATCCAAGATCCGCGTGTGCATCAACAACTACAGGATGATCTAGTGGAGCACATGTGGATGCTCAAAGGCAACACCTAGTTTGAGATGTTTAGGGTTTGAAAACTTGTTAAATTATTTGCTATGTGTGTGCCGAATTTGTTTTGTGCGCCGAACTATGTGATAAATTGGCTGGACTGTTGTTGTGTGTGAAAATTTGGCTGAACTGTAAAAAAATTATGTCGAATTTGGCTGAATTTTGCTGAAATCGCCGATTCTGGGGGTGTCAAACCGGGGTTGCGGCTGGAAGTTGGCGGCCCCTTAGGCCAAACACTCGCCCAATCCGACAAATAAAAACGCCGGATTTCCGTCTGGGGCTCCAACGAGTGGAGATGTTGCTAGCGCTCACGCTAGGCTATGTACGTTTTGTCGAAAGATTGGATAGGTTTCTCCAAAGCGTCTGCCGGCGCGGTCGCCGGACACAGCTTGGAAACCGCCGGTGGAGATGCTCAGAGCTACTTACCGTGTATTACACGTTGCAGGTACAGAATACGGTGTTCCATCAGGATCATCTGATGAGAGTTTCGTGACGTGATTACTACGTCCACCGGTACCGCTACGCCGTGGTAAAGAGCATCGAGAGTGACTCTAAGCTTGCACGGTCCCAGCTACTTGCTTGGGGACCAGGAGTCGTCCGGAAGCGTGGGCTTGCACAGGTGCATGCAAATGCACGGTACCGGTACACCACGGTAGCGACAACCGACGCAAATGGATGACCATGTGTGTCTTTGGATCGTGCGTTCGGTTGGCTTTTCCCAAGCTATCGAGCATATCCAGGTTCTCCTGGGTTTTCGGTTTTCCCTTTCCGACGGAAGCCAACTCTTTAGTTCGGGATAGGATAATGGCAAGAGAATAGATGGGGTCTATGCAAAAATAATAATGCACGACTCACATGCCACTGGCTCAATTGGAAAATAAAGTGAATAGGACTTGTGATGAGATGGGTCGGCAAATCTTTGCAGCCTCAAATTCTCAGACCAGTAGTTACAGTAGTAGACCTCGTCTTGCAGTGGAAAATCTGGATTGCAGACCTCCTCTTGCACAAAAAAGAGGATGGCCTCATGAAGTTATGATGACAAGTGCTTGAATCTGCAGCTCATCTCATGCTTCATTGCCCATAGCAAGACAGGTGTGGAGTCATCTTCAGTTAAGCACATCAAGAAATTCAATTCTTTATAAAAACCTCACCAAAATCTGAGCTAAGAGTGGTTTATGTAACTTTGTTCCATTTAAGAAATCACATTTTTTCGTGGCATTTTTCTATTAAAATGAATCATGAAAAATATTCTGATTACAGACTACGATAAATTACATCCAGTAAAAAAGACCTATGATACAAAGGGGAGCAGATGACACGGAATACTGAAAAACCATATGCCCTGGACAACGAATTACTAACTGAAAAGAAAATGCTACTACCTCTCAGGGTGTTTCAATCTATCCCTCTGACCCTTGACAAAGGCCGACATAGCTAGATGCTCCGAAGCATATGTCATGAACGACGCCAGCACCACACCACCCGCTACCATCAAGCCGAGCCTGCCAAAGGATCTGAATTTGTTAAAACAATACAGAAGCATCATGAACATCAAAATTGCAAACCTTGCCATGTCAATGTAAAAAGTCATTAGTCTATGTGTCAAAATTAGATACGCGCATTCAGAAACAATTTCCAGAAAACATTTTGATGTTAATCACAACTCAATACAGTGTCAACGGGTTGGGAGCGGGACTAACTGAATTCCCAAGTTACAGTCAGATTACTTTGTCACTTTTCTTTAAAATGAAGAAACATAGACAAGAAGCCAAATAGTATCTTACTTTGCAAAAATGGCAGTTATGCCAAAGACGGTAGGTGATAATACTGCTATTGTAGATATTGCAGCCATCCCCATCCAATAGAAAGCCGAAGCTGTGTCACATGTATTCCGCTGATGGCCTGCAAACAAACCAGAGTGCATGTTAGCTTGAACAAGGAACTTGAAATTTCCAGGAAATTTCACAAGTTAACGTACCTGTGCCAGCATGATTCTCTGATGAATCCAAACTGCTATACCCAACATGACTTGCACTACAACTTCCCCATTTGTATACAAAACGAAGGTAACTCCCGAACAACAAGAAGAATGCCATGAAGGTCCACTCGAACATCAGCAGCAAACCCGTCCATGGCATCACTTGCCGTGGAATAATAATAAAGGCAAACGCAAGAGATACGAATGCACAAGTGAAACAGACTAGCACAGTGATTGCACCGAAATAAGAAGGCAACTTCAGATGTGCTCCATTAGATAACTGCAAGAGAGTTAAGCAGTAATCATCTTCATGATTTATTTAATTTTGCGGGGAAAGTTATCTTCATGATTGTGAGCTAGTTTAGTAGAAGACGGCATGAGATATGAGATGAGACACACGATCACAATCAGGACTTTAATATAGTAAAAACAGCATAAAGATAGTTCCTCCACTTATAATTTTGCACCACATGAACACTTCAATAGTTTGCTTAAGAAAACAAGACCTTGCCATCTAAAAGATTCTACAGGGTTTCGATAGAGAAATTTATTTGCAAACAAATTCCATGGTATATTGATGCCGTAGCTGTTTAGCATGCTACCATTTACTAACAGCGAATAAAGGGCTACTACTTAAGAATGGCTAGGGAAAATTGCAGATTATGTATTCTTAAAGCAGCAATGGCAGTGGTATGTGCTTATTTCCTAGCAAGAACTATGATCTACCATTTATAGTTAGAAAGAACCAACCTTTTGGTTTGATATACCGAAGGAAGATGAAGCAACTCCTACTGTTGAATACCAGGATGGAAGTGCCTCTTCAGACTTGTACTTGTAACGTGCTTGTCTAGCAAAAGCACACAAAGTACTTATACTCAACAGCTCCTTATTAGGCTGTGAAAAACATAAGATAGAGATTTCAAGCATAAATATCTAATTTTCTATTGAATTAAAGGAAATATTTTCAGCATGGGAAATACTAAACCTGAAAGCACGATCCATAATAACCACACAGCAGCATGCAAAAGGGAAGAATGAAAAGAATTGTGACCACCAGCTGAACACGTGGGTTTTTCCCTCCACCAGTTCCAGGAAGAGATTCTTCAAGATTTTGCCTAGCATTCTGCAACCATGAATAACACAAGTTCATTGATTCCATGCTGCTGCTAGCGTTTTATTTAAAACAACAAAAGGTAGTCAATTACCTGCCATATAGCAACAGGTTTAACAAGCCAGGCTGTCCACCAGTCCCAAGGCTTAAGAGGCCCAAGTGTGTAGTGAATAACTCTGAGTTCTTTCTCATCAACCATCCACTGAAGCAATGTAAGAAGGTGGGGTTCACAAATAATCAACAGGCTGTAGATGGTATATGAGAACATATTCACATAAGGATGCTAAAGGGCTCGGGTACCAAATCTCATGACACTAGTGTTAGTACATGATATTCAAACATTTGTGTCAATTCTGAAACATTTGGCTTTGACCACTAATGCCACATTTGTACTTTAATCACGTTCAACCGAAACATAAGACAAGGCTATCTCAAAACAGGCTTTGAACAAGCACTGCCAGTTGGCAGATCTCCAGACAAGGTCCGAGATTTGTAAAATCAATATTGGAAATGCCTCCAATTCATACTGTTATCCATAGAACCAGAAAATATAAAGTTTGTCCATAGGCTTTTTCCAAACACAATGGATGTTTTTATTTGAGCCAAGCCAAGCATTGCCAGTTGGCAGATCTCCAGGCAAGGGTCAGGATTTAGAAAATTAAGACGGGAGATGCGTCATAATCATACTGTTATCTGTAAAAACGGAAACTGAAAACTTGGCCCATATGTTTTTTCCTTAAAAAAAGGATGTATTTATTCGAGCCTGGCCAGGCATTAGGTTCGACCAGTCTTAGGTTAAGTTGAATTTCCCCAAATGCAAATAAAATGAAGGCCGAAGAGGAAGAAACACCTCGCCATTTTATAAAGGAGGAGCTGAGGATTCGAACCCAGGTTAAGTTGAATCTGAAAGGGAGAACTTGCAGAAGATGTAGTTGGGACTAACGTAAAAGGCTGATTTTGAGCGGATCAGACAAAAACTCAGCAACGACTGTGCTATGGGAAGAGAGCTTGAAACAAACCATATTTTCTGTATGTAATGCAATATTCCTTTCAAGAAGGGGCGGAGCATTATCTAATTCTAATATTTCGCAGAGAAAGCATTTCTCTACCTCTAGTCAAGTACGATAGAAGAAATGAATGGCCTCTTTAGATCACAGGATTGAAAAACACTTGAATAGGAAAAATAAAGGAATCTGACAGGTTTGCAAGTGCAAAAAATAGGATGGAAAAACATAGGAAAACTGAAGGAATAGCCATGTGGATGGAACACAGGAAAGTGCTCCGATCATGCACAAATGAGTCTAAAAAAGAGATTGAAGTGGATGTTCAATCCTATGGAACTGAAGCATAGGAATTCAATCCATATTATTTTGGTAGCACCATTCTTTGATCCAAAGGGCATTTATAGGGAAAGAATCCTAAGTACTGGAATCCAACAAAGATCCGACGAAATTTCTACATCATTTGCTACCATGTAAAGAGAATAATGTAAATGCTGGATTGAGTACACAGGGATCCTAATGATGATCTGATATAGAGAAAACTACGTAAATAATAACAGAAATATCAGAAATCTAAGTATTAGAGAAGGACACCACGTGTGAATTAGAGTATAACCTTATTGGCAAGCATGTAAAGACCGACATCAGCATTATACAATGTGGAAAGGCGTTGCGTTTCAGGTTCAGGTGTTAAAGGGTTGTTGGGATCATAAACACGGGAGTTTGCAAAATCAGCATAATACGAATTGAGAAAGCCTTGATCCCCTGCATCAACAAATCAATGTATTAAATCAGTGTCAAAAGATATAAAATGTACATGTGCAGCATCAACACCTCCCCTGAACTCCCAGCAAAAAAACACCTGCCCTGAATTAATTGAAAGCTCCAACCGTAACATGACTGGGGGAAAAGAGGTTCTCAGACTACAGAAAAATCTCTTACCAAGTAGTAGACATATTCAGTAAAAAGGGTATTTTCGTCATATTGTTCCTCTCAATTACTGAAAAATGAACTACTATTTTCCTTGACACACTATGTGCCAGAGACAGAAGATGCAAACGGTATAGAATCTAGGGTCATTTTCAGTTAGAAGAGAATAGAGGTATGAGTAACTCGAAAATAGTCTGCTGCCCCGGGGGATAGCTGCCCCCCGGTGGATGCCCGCCAGCGTATGCACTGAGATACGTGCAAAACAAGCATAAGTTAGACAGTTTGATTAACCAGACTGTAATAAAGCTGACATGCTACATCAACCATATTGTAAAATCTGACACGCTGCATGCGAACAAAAGGTCTCCTCAATATATGTGTAATTTGTTTTGCTTGGGATCACATCGTTAGGCACGCCAGCTGCAGAATATCCCGGTAGAAGGACGGGCAGAGTTATTGTTTTTTTCCAAGCATGCATGGCCACATCAAGCCCATTTGTTTTGTTCGGCAGATCGATATAGGCATTAGAAAATCAGACCTCGTACCGTGAGCGAATCAGTCACGCAGGGACCTCGAATCATTTGGTACAGTTAGTGCTGGTAGAATTAGTCACGCAGGGACTGGACATGATTGGTCACAAAAAAACAAAAAAAATGTGTGGTTCTCGGCTTTGCTCGCACGGACAGTAATGTCACAGGTGATGTCCTGTTAGCAGACAATGACACCAGGTGCCACCCCTGCCATTTTGTCGCTTGTTCACATCTATAAACCGACAACGTATGCATGCACCATGTGAGCGACACACCATCTGCCAAAAGTCCGTGCCCCATCCCACATGATTTGGTAGCATAGCCTTCCACTCCCATGCACAGCAACTAACAGCAAGCACCCGCTAGTCATAGCACGGAGGCACAGTACTACACGGCTGCATGGTACTTCCTAATCGGCGCCGCAGGCTGCGGAATCCTACTAATTGGTACTCCATCCGTTCAGAAATATAAGACATTTTAGTTTTGAAAATGAATCTATCTATATGCTTTCTAGTGTTTAGGTTCACACTGAACCTATATGAACCTATACACTAAAACACGTCTAGATATATTCGATTCATAAAGCTAAAACGACTTATATTTCCGAACGGAGGAAGTATAAACCGCTACAGCTCTCAAGCGCAGAGACTGTAAAAAGAAGTTTTGGACTCCAAGATTCCCAAGTATGCTAACCGACAGGACCAAGTCTTATCCATGTGCAGCTAGCGCTCTACAAATTTGCACGCACTATTTACCTGCCATAAGCCAACAAACAAGGCAGTACACGCGTTGCATAGTACTGACAGACCCGGCAACCAAAGCGCTGTTTAATCAGTGATTAACACCACTTCAAGACCACCACATCAAAAGACAGCAAGATGGAAGTGCAAATCTTGACAAGAATCGTACGGTGCTGCTAGGGGGGGCAGCTATCCCCCTGGGCATCAAATCCACACTCATGAGTAACTTAGCCTAGCCAAAAGGGAAAACGAAAAATTCAAAGAATAACATGCACGATAAGTAAAGAAATGTACTTACCTCCCGTGTAGGAAGGTAAGCTGTCAACTTTGTTCATCATATCCTTGAAAAGAGTTTCAGACGGCTCAACAACCATTACTCCAGAATTCATTCTCTCGGAATGTTTCAAGTTTGCACAGAACTTTCCACAGTTGAAAATATCCTCAATACTTTTCACCACAATAGTGTCTGCGTCGAGGTAGACAACTAGAAAAGAGGAGACGATGAGAAATATGCTGAGCTTAAAATAATGATAAATAATTCTACCAATAATAAAGTAAACATTAATCAGAATAGTATATCTAATTACACCAAAGGTGATATGTAACAAAAAAAAGAACAATACTCATGGAATAGCCATTATCTAAAGGACCGTGCTATCTAGGAAACGTGCCTCAGATTAGCATTTTGTGGGGATTTAATATGGCAACTCAGCCATACATGCATGCATGTGGTCCACCTGCCACGTTGGATTCCTTTTCGTTTCCAAACTACAAAATATTTTATCTCTTGAACCATAATTCGAAATTCAGATCCGTTTTCATAGTTAGCTTTTTCACGACGAGATCTTCGAAACTAGATCCCATGTTGATATATTTTGAAAACAATTTTTCCTGACCCCCAGTTATCAGATTACTTTCACTTGGTTACCAGGTAAATTCAATTCGTTACCAGGTAAAGTCAGGATAATTGCCGGGTTAAAACTACCAGATTTTTGAACTATATTCCGTATTTGACACATGCATGCATGCAGTCCGGTGGGACTTTTTTTTTACTTTCCAAACTTCAAAATGTTTTATCTCTTAAACCATAAGTCATAATTTAGATCAGTTTTCGCGGTTGGGTTTGTTACAATGAGATCTTCGAAACTAGATCCCATGATGGTTACCAAGGGTTTTTGAACTTTGTTTCTCACCGATATAAGCCTTATATGATGGTAATGCCATATTTTACGTGTTTAGAATGGATCAAATACTCACTTTCTATACATACAGATCATTGTTATCATTAGAAAACATGTAAAAAGTTATCTTATGACTATGTGTTATATGGATGGTAATTGTTAACTATTACTCTGGTAGATATAGTACAGTAATCTGGCAACTGACGACGGAAAAAATATCGTCAAAACATATTAAGATGGGATCTTGTTTTGAAGTACTTGTCATGACGAACCCAATGGTGAAAACGGATCGACAATCAGATCAACGGTTTAAAAGATATTGTATTTTTAATTTTCGGATCATAGAAAGATTCTCTGCATGCTCTAGGCGTCAGCTCCTCCACCCTTATAGGCCCCGATCTGACTCCCTGGACCGCCGGACGGATTTGATTTCTAGGGCACGTTAGCTTGATAGATTAACCGTTATCTAAAAAGCTCATGATGTCGAAATCAATTAAAGTATCATCGATCCATACCTTTTCTGTAACTAGTCATGTTGAATATTTTTAATTTGGTATACACACCCCAAAACCTTGTTGGCCTCACTTGATTAGGATTAGCCAGCAATGTTATATGCTTCACTATAAAACCATCAGCCTGTCATATAACAAAGATGAATATTAGTCTGCAACAGGATTTGAAAACATGGATGTAACAAAAAAAACAATGCTGCGACTCTTCGGCCCTGGAAAGAGTCTGTTGCTTAGAGCATAAGTCCACTTGGATGTGTATGTATATTGCAATCTTGATTGGGCTAGGCCTTCATGATAGGCGGTCGACTTCAGAGTTTGTGTTTTTGTATGAGGAAACCTAGTATCTTGAAGGAGCAAGAAACAATCAGCTGTGTCCTGATAAACAGCTGAAGCGGAGTTTACAGCTATGTTTATATAGTTGAGTGAAATGCTATGGTTGAGAGGCCACCTATCATAATTAAGGCAGCTAAGGAGAGGGCCATTGGAACTTTGGTGTGATAACAAGTCAGTTTCAACATTTTCGAATAGTCAAGTTCAGCATGACCAACCGAGGCATGTGGAGATATACCCGTTTTTCATCAAAGAGTGACTTGATAAAGGAACACTGAAGCTAAGCCATGTACTTCTGCAGAGCAAGTAGCTCATTGTTTGACAAAAGGTATGTGAATTAAGGAGTATTTGTATGCATGTAACAAGGTGAGGACGACAGATATCTATCACCCATGATGAGGGAGAGAGTTGTATACTGGGTTGCGACTGTGTGTATGCTTAGAGATAGGCCCCTGGGACCATGTAAATGCAGTTTTTTCCGACAGGTGTATATGCAGCTGTAAGTATACTACTAGAAAAGAAGAGAGACGAGGGATGTAGTGATTCCAGAATCTTCCCCAAACTACCACAAGGGAGTAACAAAAAAGTATCATATGTGGGAGAATCTGAATCTTCAAAGAGAAGGACACTAAGGACTAGTCTTTTCCAATAGGTTCCCAAGCTTGTTTCTTTGCCTTTCCCTGCCATAATCCTGAACAGCCGATCACAGCAACAAACGGTAGAGGAAGACATAGAGGAATACATCGTTCTCATGTGTCTTATCCATACAACCTCTGAAGATCTAAGCTTCGTCATTAAACATAAAGGGCATTCATAGATGCGGACAAACTTAAAACCCTGGTCATCAAGTGTGGAAACATAATATGATTTAAAACAAATACCGGGTGGTTTCTATTAATAGAAATCAGAGAGGAAACTCTTTTTTTTTAAAGGAGGGTAATCTGCTGAAGTAAGGGTTTATGATAACGGGGAGGTGAACCTTAATCTGACTGTAGTAAAAAATTGGACCATGGAGAAATAAGATGCCACCACAGCCACAATCTACCACATGAACCTATGACACCATAAATTCTCACAAAGTGGATAAATTTCTACCATCATAGTCGCCCCTCTTAACAATGGTACTCCTAAATGACCTATTCCTATTTCTCCTGGGATTGGCACGAAGCGAACCATATATTTTGTAGTCAGACATATGGTCTTGTTTGTGACAATTAAAACTTGTCTTCCTGTAACACAGGTTACGTATCATGTTTCATCAAGACCATTCAGCATACTGTCTAGTACAACAAAAGTGAGAAATCACAATCATCACTGAGTTTGTTCCCAGCATTAACTCTTAATCTTCACACCGTACTATACATACTGCAGGAAAGAGTTGGAATGCACTCGGCAGTCAACTGCCAAGGCATGCACTGCCTAAATGTAAAATCGAGCTGAGCTGTATTTCTATCCGTTCGTAGTTCAGCTGAACTGAAGGATTGTGCTGACTCCCTGGGCTGAAGCTGAACTACAAATACCTGGAGGAGCTTCCGCGAGTACTCGGAGACGCCGTCGGAGACGAGCACGACGAGGTCGCGGCGGGTGCCGGTGTCGCGGATGGACTTCCCGAGGACGCGCACGCCGAGGACGAACTCGTCCCCGTAGAGCAGCGTCACGTACGCCTCCTCCGCCCCCTCCGCGGCGGACAGCACGCTGCCGCCAACGGCCAGCAGGGCCGCCGCGGCGAGCAAGGCGGCCCAGAGCCCCAGCCTGGGCGGCGGCGACCGCATGTCGGGCAGGATTGGTGAGTCACGCGGTGGAGAGTGGGGTTGGGGGAGGGGAGGGGAGCGCGGCGATTCGGCGAGGAGCGGCGGAATGAGTGACGACGGTTTCCCGGAGCTGCTCGCCTCCTCGGCTGTTTCCTTGTCCTTCCCGTCAGACAGCGTTATGCTGAGTTTGGAATCTTCGTGGGCCGTTGGCTGGATGATGAAGTCCAAGGCGGACGGCGGCGATTACTACGACTCTGTATTCGGCGAAGCGCGTGCAGGTGCGGCCACAGGTGGATCCCGTTGGCAAGCGATGCGGTTTCACAGAAGAGAACATGGCGCCGCGGAGCTGGACGTGGACGGATCGGATGGCTGCACCGTGACCTGGTCCACGAAATTAGCCCCGTGAACCAACTCCTGTGATTGTGAGAGAAAAATCATAATATTTGTGTCTCTATTTTTAGATCTAAACCACCACAAATACCACGTGTCAATCACAAAAGTTAGTCCACATGACTGATTTTGTGGACCAGGTCCCATAAAATTATTTTGTCCACGTGTTTAGCTTCTGCTCGGAATTCACGACCAAATGAGATTCTTTCCTTTTTTCTTTTGCGGGACACAGCTTTCGAATTTCCTCCGATCCATCGGAGTACTACCAAAGTCAACAGCTTCACTATGAACCATGTCCGTCAGGCCCGTTTGGATCAGGATTAGTACAAGGCCCGTTATTCGGCAGTGCTATATGCCACCCGCTGGCGGCGCCAGACGCACGCGCTGCACGAAGGCCGCGTCTACTGGATTGGTCCACTGGGGCGTTTTCTCTTTTTATTTTTATTTATTTTTTCTTTTACTTTTTTTAGTATTTTATTTTAAACTCAAAACAATTCTACAAAAATGAAGTAAAAATTAGTGAACATTTTACGAATATTTATGAAGATTTTTCAAAAAATTAAGAACAAATTCTCAAAAAAGTCATGAACCAAAATCCAAAAATTATCAACAAAATTTCAAAAATCAAGAACCAATTTCAAAAACCATGAACCAAAAATCAGAAAACATAAAGTAACTCAAAATAATAATAAACATATTTTTAAAAGTAACAAAAAAAAATAGAAAAATAAAAACAAAAAAAACAAACAAAAAAAGAAGCATATAACTAAAAAGAATTTAACTACCGCGAACTGTAGCCGTGCACGTGCCACAAGCTACGGCATATAGCATTTTCTCGCTTTTTTCGGTTTCAAATTTTGGGGTTCCTCTCGCGTCTGTTTGCGGAATTACACCTACCCGTGTTTATTTGGGCTACGCCCTCCTCCATCCCGCTGTCATCAGCGGCTGCTGATCGGCAAGCCCCGCGCAGCGCTGGCGGTAGTGGCTCTCGGCTTCTCTCGCTATCGCATATGTGCAGCCGGCGTGGCGACGGTGGGTGTCTTCAGGCGGCGGTGGACCAACGTAGCGGCGGGGTTCCCCGGAGCTGGAGTGGGTTGATACATTGCAAATGTATCTATAATTTTTGATGTTCCATGCTTGGTTTTATCTATTTTCTTGTGTTTTGTTCCAACTTTGGAGTACTTTTCATATGATTTCTTGGACTAACCTATTAACAAGAGCCACAGTGCCAGCTGCCTGTTTTCTGCTGTTTTTAGTTCCAGGAAAGTCAGAAAATTAATATTCTTGAAATTGGACGGGACAAAAGCCAAAGTGCCTATTTTTCCGGAAGGGATCAAGTGCCAGAATACGAGACGGAGAAGGGCCAGAGGGCGGCCACACCACCTGGCCACGCGGCCAGGCCTACCCGCGCCAGGGGGTGGTGTGGCCAGCCCAGGCACCCCCTCGGCCTCTCCTTCCGCCTATAAGTTGCCACTCGGGACGAAAACCCTAAGTACCCGATCAAAAATCCACGAAAGAGTCTGTAGCCGTCGTCATCTCCATCCCTATATCGGGAGGGATCTGAAGCTCTTCTCAGCACCCTGCCAGAGAGGGGAATTCACCCTGAAGGTTTTCTTCATCACCATGCAAGCCTCCGGTGTGATGCGTGAGTAGTTCATCCTTGGACTACGGATCCATGTAGTAGCTAGATGGCTGGTTTCTCCTCCTTTGTGCTTTCATGTTTAGATCTTGTGAGCTCCGTTCATGATCAAGATCATCTATTTGTAATTCATACATGGTGTGTTTGCGGGGATCCGATTGATATTGAGATGTTATTTCAGATTGATTATTGATTCTATCATGTCTTTGTTATTTGAGATCTTGCATGCTTTCCGTTGTTAGTAGCTATCTTGGCCAAGTAGATGCTAGCAACTCCAAGAGTTAGTATTTATGCTCGATAGTGGGTTCATGCCTCTGGTAATCTGGGGAAGTGACAGAAATTTCTAAGGTACTAGATGTGTTGTTACTACTAGGGAGAAAACAACAATCCTTTGTTCATAGAACAATCATATTGTTTACTTGACACACAGTTCGTAAAGCAATAATCTGTTGCTTGCAACTTAATATTGGAGGGGGTCGGATGATAACCTGAAGGTGGATTATTAGTCATAGATGCAGTTGGATGGCGGTCTATGTATTATGTTGTAATGCCCAATCAAGTATCAGAGGAGTCAAGATGATTAGTATATGCATGTATTGCTTTCTCGGTGTTTGTCAATTGCCCCGCTGTAATTTGTTCACCCAGCATGTTATCTATCTAAGGAGAGCCACCTCTAGTGAACTATGGATCCCGGTCATTTTTCTTTACATACAATCTACAATCTTTTACTGCTTTGTGTTTACTTTCTACAAACTTTTACTTATTTCCATTCAATACGTTTAATCCTTTGTTTTCCGCAAAACACGGTGAGATTGACAACCTCATCGCAAGTTGGGGACAAAGTTCTATGGTTGTGTTGTGCAGGTCTCCACGTTGCTACTAGCACCGGTAGTGCGCCCTACCAAAGCTCAGCTAGTAACACCTTTGAGGTGTTTTCTTGCTCCTACTGGTTCGATTAAACCTTGGTTTCATAACTGAGGGAAGACTTGCTACTGTATTCATCGTACCTTCCTCTTAGGGTTCCCAACGAGCTCTACGTCGAAAGTCGAGCGCATCAAGATTTTCTGGCGCCGTTGCCGAGGAGTCAAGGACATCTTCACAAGGGGAGTCCCTCATAACCAATCTCTTTACTTTGTTGTTTTTGTTTTTCTTAGTTTTATTTTTGCCTTGTTTGCTTGTTTTGTTCTTCAAAAACACAAAAAATTAGTTCTACTTGTTTGCTTTCTTATTTGAAAAACACACAAAAATTAGTTCCTATCATAAGTTCTCACTATGTCTAGCCTTGCTCCAATCACCATGTCACCCGAGGAAATGATTTTCACTTTTAAACAAGGAATTGAGAAAAGTTTTAAGGAAGCTTGGTCTAGAATCTCCGATCTACATGAAAAAACTGAGCCTAAATGACTCAAAGCTTGTTCCTTAGCAGTTTTTACCTTGGGATTGCTCTTTGCTTTAGATATGCTCTAGATGCTGTTGTGGGAGGAGATTTCCTCCAATGTAATGAGTATGATGCTATTAATGCTATAAAGAAATTGATCCTCACTTACAATATGCCTAGCCAAACTGATACTTCTTTCGCAAAAATATTTGCTAGGTTGGATACTCTTGAGGCTAGCACTACTAGATTAGAAGGGTGCTATAATACGCTTAGGGAACATCACGATTATGTTCCAATAAACTCTGAACCATCAAAGTGGTTTCCTACAGTAAAGATTGAGATAAATGCTGAAACTTTTCAAGCTCGCTGTGATATCATGTCTGAATCTTGCCTTATGCCCAAAGAAATTTATAAATCTCTGAATACTTGGGGGCTCATTGAAGGAGGAAAATAACTCTTACTAATAATACTACCATATTACCTCTTGAAATAGATGAAAAAGTGTTTACAAAGATCCTTGGGAAAACGATTTCTATTGATTATCTTGTTATTGAATGTGTAGGAAAAGAACAAATTACAGTTGGAAGTTCCCTATTGGAACTTCTTGGAGCAATAATAGATGTGGGAAAGGGGACCATGCACCTTTCTTCTCCACCAAACAATCATATTTTTCCCAAAGGTTAAGAATAAAAATAATAGAGGTAAGGGCAAGAAATTTGGTCTTAATACTTCTTCATTTGAGAACACTTGATTCTTTCTTTGCTTCTTATGCCTAACTTAAAGGCGTTAAAGAAAAGTACTTGTTGGGAGATAACCCAAGAGTTTTAGATGAGTCTTGGAAGTTATTACCTCTGTAATAACCTCTCCTTATCTTTTTATTTGCTTTTTTGCCAAGAGTAACCTCTAATGAGAGTGAAATAATGATTGCAAAAGTTGCTGTCCCGAAACAGATTTCTGTGCTTCACCGTAAACATTTCTGAGAGAGTTCTGTATGTCGGATTGAGCTGTAAGTTTTTGTGTTTCTGCCCCAGGTTGTTATCTAACTTTCGTTAGTTCAACACTTTTTGATTTGAGCAACAGAAGGTCTTCGAAAAAAATCGTCTTTACCTGATAGTCTGTTTTGACAGATTTCTGCCATTTTCTGCATTTGCTTCTTGTTAGTTCCTTCTTGAGTTCCTTTGGGGAATTGAGCTTTTTGAGGGAAGTGCTACAGTATCTAGTGTTCTAATGGAAGTTTATTTGGTGTTAGAACTGAACCTTGAGACTTATTTATCTTAAGTACACTAATGTTGCTAATGAGATTGTGTGAAGTTTTGTATGAAGGAAAATTTTCAGGTGTATGGAAGGAATGAGTAATGAGATGAAGGATGGACTAAAGCTCAAGCTTGGGGATTCCACGCGAGTCACCCCAAGAAACATCCAAGAAGTACAAGCGTCAAAGCTTGGGGATGCCCAAGGCATCCCCTTCTTCATCAATAAAAATTCCAGGTTTCTTCCAAATGCTTCATTTTTATTGTTTCATGCACAGTTGTGTTTTTCTTGGAGCGTCTTCTTTTTCGTTTTTGTTTTGGTTTTTAGTTTGCTTTGTTTTCTTAGTTTTCTGAATAAGTTGGTTGGACCCCCTCTTTCATACTTTGGTTTGCAAATAGTTTGGTTTGGTTTGGAAAAGAGTAGGAAAGTTCATGCTTATGTGGTAAAAAGAGCTTGTTTTTGACTGTGGCTTATACTTTGTCATGCCATGCTTGATATTGTTTTGGCTTTATGCTTAGTATTCTTTGTTGTAGCATGACTTGTTATAAACAATTGATATTGCTTAATATGCCTTGGATGAATCATGCGTTGTTTTAGCATATTAAAGCATAGTATAGTGATATTCTCCTTTGATGCTTTATTTGGGTTGACTTGCGCATGCTCACACCATGTTATGACTGTCTCAAGTCACCATAGCCTTTATGATCCTTTAGTTTTCAACTTGTAGTGTACTTTATGCTTTGATCAATAATGTTTTGTCGCTCTGCATGATTATGGCCATTAATGCTCTCTTAGTTTGTCGCTCCCAGACTTTTGCTAGCCTCCACAACAAAGTATGAGTTCCACTCATGCATCCAACTCTCTAAACCAAGTTATTCCAAAGAGTCCACCATACCTACCTACTAGCTTATGCTATTCCAAGTACATTCATGCTTTTGTGTACCTTCCACTTGTTATGAGAAAACTAGTGATTAAAGCTCTCACGAACTTGATGGCATACTTTACTTTACTTGCACTTAATAAACTTGAACCATTGTGTCTTCTATGTTGTATATGCTTGCACTTATTTGTTGGGAATTAGCAGAACCATGTTTTCATGGGGAACGCTTTCAACATTGCACTTGGTACTTGTACCTAGTTGATATCATGCTCTTTTGTATATGGATGTCATCGGTGTGAAATGAAAGGGAAGCTTGTAAGTCCATGGAGTTATGTATATGTGTTAGAGAAACGCCTGGGCCACTGGTCTAATCCATGCTGACATGGTGGAAACCTGCAGCGTAACAATAATGAGCTGTCTATGAAGCATTCTTCTTATAAAAAAAGAGTCCTATACTGAGAAAAAAGAGAAAAAGAGAAAAAAAATACTATGAAAAGAGGAAAGAGAGAAAAAAGCACCATATTCCCATGGTAATAAGAAGAATGCTGAGATGTTCGTTGTCTGCTTGCCTTGTCATTTTTATATGGGGATTCTTCCGTATCATCGGGCAAGGGGTACCCCGTTAGCGGTTCCCAATGATACACGTACACTTACGATGACAAAAACTTACCAGTGAATAAACTTGAGTAGCATGAGGAGCGGCCCTCGTATACAAGGGACATGAGATTTCCGACTTATACTTCGCCAAGAATGTACACCATAGTTTGTTCACTTTAACCTTAATCACTTCAAGATGCTTATGATAGGGGCAATGAGAGCTGAAAGCTATAAGTACCATAATTTTTGGAAGCTCTTTATGAGACTTGAATCCGTACTTCCTTTTACAAAAGGCTTTTCTTCCACCATTATACTGAGTCTCCACATTCTATCTTTATGCACCTACTTTGAGAGCATAGTGGCCATTCTTAGTTCTATGTGCATTGTCCCAAGACTAGTTGATTGATGCATAACTTGTTATTGCTTGTTTGAAACTATTGTATCTAGTCACTCTTATGAACTTTGAAGGTGTCCTATGCATTTATATTTGCTACTCTATTGAGGGACAAGCTGAATACTTTTATGCAATGTTTTCTTTATGTGAAAAAAACAAACGTCTTACAAAGCATTGTTATTCATGAATCTTTTGTTTGTGCCTTTTCATGTTGCATCATAGTTTCTTTGCTTATTGCTAGAACTTTGTCTTTCATGTTATGATTGAAGTACTATGATCCCAGCTTTGAATATTTTGCAAATACTTTGGTCAAGTCTTTGATGGTGCATGTCACCTCAAAAATTATTTCTTTTTATCACTTACCTACTCGAGGACGAGCAGGAGTTAAGCTTGGGTATGTTGATACATTGCAAATATATCTATAATTTTTGATGTTCCATGCTTGGTTTTATCCACTTTCTTGTGTTTTGTTCCAACTTTGGAGTACTTTTCATATGATTTCTTGGACTAACCTATTAACAAGAGCCACAGTGCCAGCTGCCTGTTTTCTGCTGTTTTTGGTTCCAGGAAAGTCAGAAAATGAATATTCTCAGAATTGGACGGGACAAAAGCAAAAATGCCTATTTTTCCGGAAGGGATCAAGTGCCAGAATACGAGACGGAGAAGGGCCAAAGGGTGGCCACACCACCTGGCCGCGCGGCCAGGCCTGGCCCGCGCCAGGGGTGGTGTGGCCAGCCTAGGCACCCCCTCGGCCTCTCTTTCCGCCTATAAGTTGCCCTCGGGACGAAAACCCTAAGTACCCGATCAAAAATCCACGAAAGAGTCTGTAGCCGCCGTCATCTCCATCCCTTAGATCGGGAGGGATCTGAAGCTCTTCCCGGCATCCTGCCGGAGAGGGGAATTCACCCTGGAGGCTTTCTTCATCACCATGCAAGCCTCCGGTCTGATGCGTGAGTAGTTCATCCTTGGACTACAGATCCATGTAGTAGCTAGATGGCTGGTTTCTCCTCCTTTGTGCTTTCATGTTTAGATCTTGTGAGCTCCGTTCATGATCAAGATCATCTATTTTTAATTCAGACATGTTGTGTTTGCGAGGATCTGATGGATATTGAGATGCTATTTCAGATTGATTATTGATTCTATCATGTCTTTGTTATTTGAGATCTTGCATGCTTTACTTTGTTAGTAGCTATCTTGGCCAAGTAGATGCTAGCAACTCCAAGAGTTAGTATTTATGCTTGATAGTGGGTTCATGCCTCTGGTAATCTGGGGAAGTGACAGAAATCTCTAAGGTACTAGATGTGCTGTTGCTACTAGGGAGAAAACAACAATCCTTTGTTTATAGAACAATCGTATTGTTTACTTTACACGCAGTTCGTAAAGCAATAATCGGTTGCTTGCAACTTAATACTGGAGGGGGTTCGGATGATAACCTGAAGGTGGATTATTAGTCATAGATGCAGTTGGATGGCGGTCTATGTATTATGTTGTAATGCCCAATCAAGTCTTAGAGGAGTCAAGATGATTAGTATATGCATGTATTGCTTTCTCGGTGTTTGTCAATTGCCCCGCTGTAATTTGTTCACCCAGCATGTTATCTATCTAAGGAGAGCCACCTCTAGTGAACTATGGATCCCGGTCCTTTTTCTTTACATACAATCTACAATCTTTTACTGCTTTGTGTTTACTTTCTGCAAACTTTTACTTCTTTCCATTCGATACGTTTAATCCTTTGTTTTCCGCAAAACACGGTGAGATTGACAACCTCATCACAAGTTGGGGACAAAGTTCTGTGGTTGTGTTGTGCAGGTCTCCACGTTGCTACTAGCACCGGTAGTGCGCCCTGCCAAAGCTCAGCTAGTAACACCTTTGGGGTGTTTCCTTGCTCCTACTGGTTTGATTAAACCTTAGTTTCATAACTGAGGAAAGATTTGCTGCTGTATTCATCGTACCTTCCTCTTGGGGTTTCCAACGAGCTCTACGTCGAAAGTCGAGCGCATCATGGGTATCCCATGGCGCGATGGAGTGGCTGATTGGCCGCGGGGAGCTGGTGGTGGCTGCCGGAGCCCGTCCTCCCAGCCCAGATATGGGCCCGTTTGGCCCCATCTGGGTTTAGGCGGGCTGCCCGACGCGGTGGCATCTTCTCCGGTGGATGGTGAAGTGGGAACTGGTGCAGGGTTGGCAGTGTCGGTGGCGCCCCTACTACGGTGTGGCGGCGGGGCTTTATGGGTCCACTCGGGCTCGGTCGGACTAGAGGGCCTGGTTTGCCCCTGCTGCTACATCCGTTTGGCGGCTGCCTTCCGACGGCGGAGGTAGTTCCCTCTCATGTGCTATTGCTCCGTCGATCTCGCCAAAGTTTTGTATTCTCGGTTTACCGGCCTTGCAGTATGAGTCACAGTGCGACAATGGTGATGTCTACTAGACTGTGGTGGCATACGCTGGTGGGCTGCAAGCTTGGTGGAGCGATGTGGAGCGTCTGGGGGTCTAGTTTTCTAGGGGGTTGGGAGAAATCCTTGTTGTCTTGGCACCGACGTGGTGACGCCGTGAAGGGCGTCGGGTGTACCTCCGCCACACCCCCATAATGTACCAAGGGAAACCCTAGAACGCGTTCCGGAGGAAACCCTTGGACTGGTTTGGGTAACAGGGTCGTCGTCGGTGATTCCCTTCTTGGAGGTGCTGCTTAGTATGCGGCGTTTCGGAGTACTAGGAGCGAGTTGGAAATTTTTCGGAGGACGTAGCGGTGGCGAGTCATCTTCTTTTGGGTTGCACCACCGATGTTGGCATTGTTTTTTTCTTCCATTTCTTTCTTGTTTCTTTTGGGTTGATTTTGTGTTGTCTGCCCAGCAGTGATATGCCAATTGTATCGGTCGTTTGCTACTCCCTCGGTTTCTTAATATAAGGTGTATAGTTTTCTTGCATGAATATTAGCGCACAGGCTGGGGGGGGCAAATTTAATTGCTTTAGGACGTGAATGCTCCAGGTGAACGTGATATAGAGAGGACATACGAAATCTAGGTATCCTCTCTCCCTTGATCGGATTAATTTCCTCCTAAATAAGAGGAACAAATGCCAAAATTCTCTATACATCTTATATTATGGATTTTTTCATTAAAAACTATACACCTTACATTAAGAAACGGATGGAAATATTAATATAGCTGGACGAAAGCCTGATTCGAGGAGTATATTAATCACTCATTTCTTTCTTCTTTTTTTTCTTCCTCAGCTTTCCTACAAAATCAAGTTATGTACGTACTATCTAAAACTCTTCAGATTTTGATATATTTGAAAACAATCAGATTCAAAAAAATTCAAATATAAAAAATGTTCAAATTCAAAAAAAAATCAAAAATTATTCAAATTTTAGAAAAATCAAGTTCAAAAGTTGTTCAAATTTAGAAAATGAAAACTGATCAAGATTTAAAAAATTCAGATTTTATAAAAAATAAGAGACAAGTAGAAAAAAGAAAAGTGAAAAAGAAAAAAGAAAACAGAAAAAGGAAAGCAAAAAAAGAAAAAAATAGAAAAAGGAAAAAACCGAATAATACTGGAGGTTGCTACTGGGCCGGCTCGTTTAGCAGTTTTAGCCATCGATCGGGTACATGTTGCGTCTACAACACATGCAACGAGCGTCATATAGGAAGAACCCAGATTTTGCTCACTAGGCCAGTTGGCCTGTCTAGAAGTAGTATCCTTCATCCCACTTTGATCTTTGGAATAACTGAAGGGGTTAGCAGGTTGGGCCTCAAAAATGATCAAAGTTACCACTGAAATATCTAAAGAGAAGCTACGATTGAACTTGAAGGTTTGAATGATGCAATTCCTATTGCATTATGATGGCTAGTTGCCCAGCCGAAGCCGAGGGGAAAAGGAACCACCACTTGTTGTTTCCGGAGTATGGTTTTAGTTCTTGGAAGTATTAGGTTTATGCATCTTTGGGCGACAACATCTCGTTGGTGTATGCATAGACACATGGAGTAAGAAATTAATTGTTTCGTGATTATATCCTCATCCTTGTGGTGTTGTAAAGGCTATGCAATTGACACTAAGGAGCATGTGGTGCTGTGGTTTCTTGATGGTGGTGGCAAAGATGATGCGTCAATTCTTTTTGGACGGTTCTCTTGTGTCTCCTCGTTTTTTCTCCGCTCGCGATATGGTGGTAAATCAACATTCATCAGCCTACATTGCAAATGGTGATGATGCCTATTTTATGATCTTAGCATCCCATCGTTTGGGCGAACGACTCATGCGGATCTCTACAACCATTGATGTCAATCCAATTTGTGCAAGTTTTGTTATGGATGTCCGCCAACGCAACCGACATCGGGGAACTTGTGGTGTTTGGGCATCGACTCTCAACCCATTTGTTTATCGTTCGACACTAGCTGTGGCTTGTCTTGGTAGTGCTTACAAGTTTATTTTGGCTGATTGTTCTCCTGTTTCACTCTTTTGTTCTCAGCAGTTCAAGCTTTACGGGGTGTGCTTCCCTGGCCATAGCTTGTTCAACAACCGTGGCTTCTCTTGGGCTGGATGGCTCATGTGTCTACCTTTGAGGTTTAGTCCAACTTATGCGAGCTCGGTGTTGTGCAAGTTCTTCACTAGAGACAAAGATGAATGTAGAAAATGGAGCTAGAAATTAAAGGACCTAATGCCACTTCTACCCTTGTCAACGATCTTTGTTGTTTGTGATTACTTTAGTTTGTTCGACCAAATAAATTGTTTTGCTAACTAATAAAGTCAATTGTGCTAGAAGGGTTTTTTACGAGTTCAATTCTAGGAGAAAATTTCTCCATGTTGAGGAAAAAAGCTACTCAGATGCTGCCAACGAGAGACAAAATCCGCTTAGTAGTCGCAAGAATCTTAGCTTAGAAGACTCAGTTTTTGGCCAAGTCTTAAGTCATCATCAGTCCCGGCGAAACCAAACAGCTTTACGTTAAAGCTTGCTTTTCTATCCAGGAGAATTCCGTAATACCCGAAATATGTCCTTTCCCTTTGTCAAGACCGCGCTGAACTCGTAAACATTCAATCGATACCTGCACTACGTTGACCCGGAGCAGCAAAAGGACACGCCAAGGTCTGCTATATTTCCATATTTCCACTGGTTTTCTTCCAGCTACGAATAAGTCTCTTAATCTCTTTCCATGGCACTTTTTACTTCTTTACCATCACATCCTTGTTCTCACTTTAACACATGGGATTCTAATCCTCCTTATTGATTTGACCGGGAGGAAGCCTAGGATGTGCTCATGTGAAGGTGCAGCGGCTTATGGCAGCAACACTACTTTTTTTTGAGGGAAACGTGGCTTTATTGATCACATAATCAAAATATCATTACATATATCATCACGGATATGATCCGGAGCACACCCATGCCACACTGAACTGACAGAAAACTCACTACATTTAGCTAACTTGTGAGCCGGGACATTCAAGCCTCGTCTCACATGCATGAAAGTGCAAAAACTGAAGGATTTCGCCATCTCTCGAATATCTTGGACAATCGGACCACAAAGGGATCTGTCATCCTCATGAGAAGAAACTCTGTTGACTAGAGAGAGGCAGTCAGAACTAATGATCACATTCGTTTGTCCTTCATCAGCAGCAAATTTGAGAGCTCGACGCATCGCCACAGCTTCAGCCATCTCCGGTATTACAACCTCCTCTTGTTGTTCGTTGCACGCAGCTAAACATTGTCCATTGTGGTCTCGGATCACAACACCAATACCCATACGTCGCGATGATTTAAACAGAGCAGCATCAACATTAATCATAACCATACCTGCCGGCGGCGGAGACCATTTTGGAATTGAAGCAGTAGTCTCACGGCTGTTACTTGGTACAGATTTATACAGATGCATCTTAATCATCTCCACATATGACAAAACCTTTTCAGCAACTGATCTTGGATGCACAAACAATTTCTCCTCTCTTGCTTTGTTGCGAGCCTCCCAAATATGCCATAGAGTAACAGCGACTGTAGTTGCCTGGATGTCAGAACACCTCTCCATTTGATCAAGAACCCACGTACGAGGAGATGTAAACTGCTGACGACCCAAATTAACATGAAGCTCCTCCCTGACTGCCTCCCAAATTTCGTTGGCAAACTGACAAAACAGCAGCGCGTGCTCGACGGTTTCATGACGACCACAGTAGCAGCATGCCACATTTGCAGGGATTTGCCTCTTCAGGAGTTGATGTCTCGACAGAAGACAGTCATGCGCGAAGCGCCAAAGTGTGATTTTCATCTTCCCCGGTGCCTTGATTCTCCACAACGTCTTCCAAAGTTTTGAATCATTAACAGTTGCAGAAGACAAGCCACCACCAGCCATACTCCGTTTCTCAAGGAACTGTCTTGATTTTGTTAGATTGTAGCCTGAGCGTACTGTGTAGCACCCAAAACAGTATGAGGCCAAGAAGGAAAGACATCACCACCGAGGCGACTGATTGGAATTTGTAAAATCTTTTCCGCCACCTTCTCAGTGAAAATGGTTCGAATCATATACGTTTTCCAAGTCCGTGACCCCTCTTGAATCAACGTGACCACCTTCTGATTGTCAAGCAGGGGCACTAAGGGGCACACTGTGCTGGAGTAATATCAGGTATCCAATTATCTGTAAGTGTCTCCGTCTTGGCACCATCTCCAATACCCCACCGAACTCCCTCTTGCAGCAACTTTCGGCCATACAGAATACTGCGCCAAACATAGGACGAAGAGCGTGGACTTGGAGCTTCCCAAAAATCACAATTAGGAAAATACCGTCCTTTCAAGACTCTAGCACAAAGGGATGAAGGATCCGTCAGCATCCGCCAGCACTTGGCCAGCATAGCTTGATTAAAGAGCTCGAGATCCCGAAAACCCATTCCACCCAACGCTTTAGGAGCTGAGAGCCACTGCTAAGAACGCCAGTGCATTTTCTTCCGCCCACTCTCAACACCCCACCAGTGATTAGAAATTGACTTCCTCGTCTCATCGCAAGAAGCCACTGGTAATTGGAAAATACTCATAACAAAGGTCGGGATAGCCTGTATAACGGATTTAAGAAAGGTCTCTTTGCCCGACCGAGACATTGGTGTGGCATCCCGCTAAAATCACTCTAAAAATCGCGGTGTTTTTGTGCTTTGCATCATCATGACCGCATGCTCATATCATCATGCCACATTGCATTTGAGCATCGTCATCATCGCGCATGGTTTGTTTAAAAACTATTTTCGAAAAGCCTGGTTTTGTTTTCCGAACGCCCCTTCTTTATTTCAAATCAAAACTCCGATCTTTTCCGGATAGTTTTATTTGTCTAAAATTATTTATAAAGGCCTATTTTAAAATAAAATAAAAGTTAAGTTGTTTATTTTTTTTGGAGGCAGCCAGCCAGGCCCAAAGCCCAGCCGGCCACCTCCTTCCTAGCCCTAAAACCAGCTAACCCTAAAACCCCCAACCTCCTACTGCAGCCGGCCACTCCCTCCCTTCCTTTTCTCCACCCGCCGCCAGCCAAACTCCTCCCAGCCGCCACCTGCGTTTCCCCCCATACCACCTGGTCCCTCCTCCACCGACCGGTCCCACCTTCCCCTTACCCACACCCCACTCGCCACCCTCCCAACCACACACGCACGCAACACACGCACACACGCGCGCGCTGGCCCCACCCCACTCCCGCGCTCGTGCGCCCCTGCAACCCGAGCCACCAATCCCGCGCGACCCACCTTGTCCCAGGTCCCTGTCGGCACGCACACGTTGCGTGCAACGCAGCCGCCCGCACCCCTACCACGACACGCTCCCCACTTACCGCCCTGGACACGCCCTCCCACACGCGCTCCCCTGGTCCACTTCCCCTGGCCCCCGGTCCACCCCGCGTACGCCAGCGGCCAGCGCCCACCTACCACACGCCACCTGCCCCTCCCCGGAATTCCCGTCGCCCACCAACCCTGCTCGACACCTCCCTCTTCCCCCACCGTGACCTCCTTCTCCCTCTCCCGCACCGTCCTCTCCCGAGCCGCCACGCAGCCGTTCCCCTCGCCGGCCGCCGCCCCGTCCGCCCCACTCCACCCCAGCTCCCCCTCACTTCGCCTCCCCGCCTCCAGGTTCCCATCGCCGCCCCGGCCGCCGGAGACCCCGCCGCCTCTCTCCTCGCGCGGGTCCTCTGCCGCCGTCTCCTCCTCCGTCTCCACCTCGCCCCCTCCCGCAAAGTCATCGGCGGCCCCCCCTCTACTCCTTGCGGTCCTCCTGGCTGTCGACCGCCTCGGCCCGGCCTCGCCTGCCGCCTCCTCTACCCCGCGCCACCGGTCCGTCCTCGTCGCCCGAGCGCCGCCGCGGCTGGTTCGCCTCGTCTCCTCCTCCGTCTCCACCTAGGCCCCCGCGTCGTCTGCCACCGGGCCTCTGCTTCCCCGCTGCCGGTCGTCGCCGTGTCCCTTCTCCCCTTCCGCAAGCACAGCCGCAGCTGTCTTCACGGACACACGTGCGCCGACGCCCACAGGTCCCTGCTCATCCGCCTCGCCGATCCCCGTGTTGTAGGTGTCTCGCGTCGCGCTGTCACAGGCTTCCCGTGCCTCGACCTTGTGAGTTCCTAGAGTCTGTGCAACACGGGTCCCTGGACCAGTTCATCGTCCCTAGCGCGTCGGCCTCGTCACCCGGTTTCTCGTTTGCCGCCTGGAGTATCCGTTTGGGTTAAAGATGTCCTGGTGCTGTATAGATGATATGGTGTGGCTTGGTGGATATGTGGTGATGCTCCCGGGTACTTTGGACCATCGAGTTCAGCTTATCGGTGTATTCAAGATATCGAGACCGACACCAACAATCGAAGGCGTAGACCTCGAGTTCTCCTACATGAACCATCGAGCCCTCCATGTTCCGCAACCGATCCTCATCATACAAGAATGACCCCAAACCAAGATCGCCAACAACAATCGACAAGATCTTCCGGTGCCGAACCCAAGACCGACACCGTCACCCGAGAGCTTCGACAAGGATGCCAAGTTCTTCATCCCGGATCCGATGCGCCGGATCGACGAGACCTCCTTCCTGCACCGACGCCCTAGTACCGGACGCCAAGTTTGTCGAGATCCCCGGACGCCAAGGACGCCGACATGGAACGCCAAGTCCATCTTCCTGGAACGCCAAGTCCTTCTTCCCGGAACGCCAAGATCTACTCCGTTCTCCGAGAATGTTCCCGCCGAGACCGATCCCCGTTGAACCCTGTCGAACCCCGGATCCCCGGACCCAAGATCTTTCGAACCCAGATGTGTGACCCAAAGGCTCTATTTTTATAATATGACATTATCAACTGTCGCATATTAAATTGTTCATGCATGCATACCTGTCTGTGGTTTGGGGGCATTATGCCGATTCACCTCATAATTAAATATGGAGTGTTCATGCGGAATATTGTTGTCTTATTCTGGACTCCATTTAAATTGGTGTAGCGAACCGATGTCATGTTTCGCCCTGTTAATACAACATTTAAATTGCGGGGTAGTTAAATAACTGGAACCTATTAATTAATTGTCGGAACCCCGGTTCCGCTTAATACTGCCTAATTGCACCGCATCTGCATCATATCATAATCATGCCGGATCTTCTGCCGTAGTATTAAATATTCCATCCGGTGTTAGTTCTAGTGTTTGCTTCTTCGCGGATTAGGCCGATGAGTTGATGCGAGTATCGACAAGTTCTCCGGCTATGAACTTTCGGCAGTGTTTCCCAGGTGAGCACCTCTTTCCCTTCTACCTATTTTGCATTTATAGTCTTTATTTCCTCTTGTTGATCTATTGCTATCCGTGTCTCGATGCTTTAGTTTCCGTGCACCAGTTATATCCCGTGCAGCCTCTATATTGCCATGGACACCTCCTAATACCTATTGTTTGGTAGATAGCTGGCCTTGCAAGTCGTAGTTGCTTGCTCAGGTGCGATCTCGTGTTGTCGAGTACCACAGTTGTTAGAATGCTAGCAGATGTTTATGGTGGCGATGATCATGACTTTAAATACAACTATTAAAATGCTAGATATAACTAATGCAAAGGCATCGGTGGGCAATAGATGTTATTTGGTTCTTCCACGCTCACTTGTGTCTCGCAGGACCCTGAGTACTTGATACCTATTCCTTGACTATTCGCACTATCCACATCCGGGAGGCCTTATGGACCCTCCTGAGCCAGAGCTTGATTCATTTCTATTTCTTGGGGCCACAAACTAGTTTGGGGCTTTATTACTATCCTGTACTTATGCCATGCTTTACTGCTTTATTTACGATTTTGTGTGGAGCACCTGTACTGTTTTGGATTGTGACATGTTTTTGCTGTATCGACAAGCCTAGTCACACTTTCGGGTTCCCAGTCGATTACAGCCGTCCACACAAATCCTGGGTCCGTTCCGGAGCCGGCCAACTTCGTTGCGGGTAGCTTAGTGAGGTGGCCCCCTGAAATAGTTATGAATCCTATGATTTCTTTGCCGTGAAAGCCTCGTTGGGTTTTGAGTTGGTTTTTCCGAGGTTGATCGAGTGTGTGTTGCTATTTGTGCACCCTGCAGGGTAAAACTTTCTGAAAGCCGTGTCCACGGTTATGGATGACTTGGAGCACAATATCTCGATCATAGACAAGCATAACTAAAGTAGTACTATAAATTTGACTTAATATGTGACTAGTAATTAGATTCAACTATAACGGAATGGATATTAAAATGCCAACAGCTGGTGGATCTGGGTTGTTTCGTGTTCTGATATATCTGCCTAGTAAGTATTGCAACTCCAATGGAATATGATAAAAGTGGCAACAACTGCTGGGTTTTGGGATTCCTCGGGACAATTATATCTGACTAGTAAATGTTCCAACTACCACGGAATGGTTAATTAAAAATTGCCCACTACTTATGCTTCAGGATGACTCATGATATCTATATCTGACTAGTAAGTGATGCAACTATAATGGAATGAGTAAAACTGCCAACTGTGTGAGTTCCTCGGTTGTACTTCCTTGTTTGGTCTTGAGAGGGAAATGCCAGGATGGGTATGTTTGGTGTTAGTATCAGGTTGGATCCGAATAGGTCTTTCTTATCCCTCTCTAAGAGCCGATAGTTGTACTGAGTCTCTATAGGTTGTTTAGTGCTGCTGCGCTGCCGCTTCTGTCCATCATATCTATGTAGGCGAGAGCCGCCGAATTCTAGCCTCACCATGTACTGGCCTCAGTACTGACGCTCCTCTTTTCCTTTGCCCTTTGTCGGCACCCCTTTTGTTTTAGCAGGTTTGAGATCGACGTCGTTAGCAGGGTTACCCTTCCGGCTTGGCCTGGGCAGGGTTATGGACGCCATTGGTTATTCTTGAGGGCTCTTAGCCCCATTTGCATCTTGTCCGTACTCGGACGCTGTATCGTTTTCAAGGTGATTTGGATCTTTGTAGTGTATATCTGTATTCTTGACTCTTGGAGTCGTGCTGTATATATATATCTGTTCTGTGGGTCCCATCGAGGACTGTTGTGTAATGGTATTACTTCATTTTTCCACCCGCACGAAAGTGCCTAGTGGGCGTCCTTAAATCGTTTCTATGCGGGTTTGGCGGAAAGGACTAAAACTTGCATAGGGCCGATTTGAGGGCCTGTCCGAGCAACCGTTCATGCGCTTCCACATGCGATCATACAAGTACCGGAAGGTGCTTATCGGAGATCTTCCCACCTCTGTAGGCATACCAAGGTAGTAATCATTTAGCGCTTCCGATTGAATTCCCAACACATGCATGACATTGTTCTTAACTACACTAGCACAATGGCCACCAAAGAAGATTGCAGATTTATCTCGGTTGATCTTTTGGCCTGAACCAGCACAAAAAACCTCCAAAGTGTTGTGTAAGGTTTCCACACTTTTCCTATCGCTGCGCGCAAAGAAAATGCTGTCGTCCGCAAACAGTAAATGGGAGATAGGGGTCCAAGTCGGCCATTATGAATACCTTGTAGTTCATCTTGGGCCTCCCTTTTTTGCAGAAGACAGAACAATCCTTCCGTGCATAGAAGAAAAAGATACGGGCTGATCGGGCAGCAACACTACTCCTATCAAGAGCCATCCGCAAGTGGTAGGTATCATGTGTGCTGGAAAACATCGGTACATATTCAATTAATCCAAATATTCTGTTGGTTGAATAATATAATGGATTGGTCGATGAAATATAGATCGGACTCCCGTTGCAACACACATAGAGATGTCGGCGGGTACCCTCTACCCTCTTTAGTACCAAAAAACTAAGTTCTAACAAATCATTCATAAAAATAGTTTATTTTTTAACTAGACTAAAATTGAGGGTACCCTAAAGGTTCCAACTGCCATCTCTAAACGCACATGCATTTTCCTATTTAAGAATAAAAAAGAAAAGTTGAACATCAACTCTTTCCTCTTTCGGTTTCAGGCTAAGGAGGAATATCGTGTAAATGTTAACTAGCTACATTTTGTAATTTTAAATCAAAATATTTCATTTTAGATTTCATGGTTAGCAAGACTTTCTTTAGACTCACTTTAGACTGTTTTTACTCGTATTAAAATCAACCAGTGCAACGGACATTTGTGCCACCCAAAAAGAATAACTCTACGACCGGAAATAAAATGGCACACTTTCAGACTACTACTCGTACGTTTCCAGTACTTAAGTTGTTGGCACTTTGGTAGTGGATCAGGTGGCGCTTCTTCAGCCTCGATATACTATACTATAATTTTGGTTTCCTAACCGTGCAAATGCACTTGGAACGGAGATAAAGCGAGGCTCCTATTTCGTACGAAAATGTCGTACCCGGATCCAAAAATGTCGTAAAGCACTCACTCCACTCGGGGAAACTTATTTCTCACCTAGGAGTAGAAGCGTAAGGTCGCATTTGTGGGCTATCAAGAACGTCTTTAGTTAGTTACGGCGGTTGTGATGGATATAGACTAAGCACCGTGGTGACAAGTGACGATTGCGTGACGATTTGACGAGAACACGTCCCACTTGCTGTTCGATGTATGCGTGTTTGCTCTGTAATGCGTACAGAGTACATACTAAGATAGCATCTCCACGGGTACGACCCAACCCGTCCGAACTTGTCTGAACACGCCCGCGTGGACATTCACTGCTCTCCAGCGATACGATCCATCCAGACCGACGCGTCCGACTCGATCCATCGGCGCACCTAATTTGGGTTGCCAATGCGTCGTGCGCGGATGCGGGAGGTCCGGGGCATGTCCCCCCGCGCGTGCCACTGGCCCACCCATCAGCAACCGGTCAGCGCGACACCGATTCAGACGCACAGCGGGCAACCTTCACCATCAATGCCGACGGGACGTTAGCCTGTGACTGACGAGACGCCGCCTGAGTTTCCGCGCCGGCATTGATGGCGAAGGCGCGAGAACCTGCGCGCGCTCGCACAATGGCTACTTAACCGGCCCCGGCGCCCGTCGGTGACGCACACCCCACCTCTCGCCATCGCTAGAAACATTCCTCCCAGCGCCGCCGCCGTCAAAGCCAACGATGAAGATGCCGGGCTGGATGAAGAAGAAGGCCAAGAAAGACCACGAGGCGGGCGGATCCGGCTCGAGTAGCCGGCGCGGGCAGGGGGTGGCCTGCCGGCCTTCCTTCGGGGGTTGTGCCGCCGCGACCCCAGGACTTCGCCCGTCGCCCCGCCGTGCGCCAGGTGGAGGAGGAGGCCCACCGCGGCTGCCGCTACTTCCGCGTGGCGGAGTATGGGCGGCGGTGGAGGGAGGGAGCAGGCATCGCCCACCACCATGTCTCCCTCCCCACGGGCTGACACCTCAAACGGGAGCGGGTCCCGGTGCTGCCCGCGCCCAAGGAGGGCAAAGGGCTGGAGGAGGAGATCCGTCGCCGCATCCACAAGTTCCCATCGGCCGTCCGATGGGATCGCGACTACCGGAGCAAGTAATTCTGGAAGGAGTTCCTTGTCTAGGAACACAAGGCGCGCCGCGCAAGCGCCTTCCGCGGCGAGTTCCAGCCATGACAGGTCCACGACCTCCCCGCCTTCGATCCCGACGACGACGGCGCCGTCAACCACTCCGATGCCGAGCTCGGCGACGATGACGCCAGCATCGTCATCAAGGAGGAGGAGGACGACGACGTTGTTGTCGCCACCACCACGCACCTACCCCCGGAGTAATAGTAGCTCCTGGCGCGGGGCTACGACGAGGATGCCTTCACCGAGCAGGCCATTGCGGCCATTGCAAAGGACGAGGACGACATGTGGGGCGGCTACCAAGAGGCCGTCCAGCTCACCTGCCTGGTGGCACAGGTGAACGCGGGGCTTCCTCTTCCACCACCGTGCCACCGCCGGGGTAGGCGCCACCGAATGCGCCGAAGGAGGGGCGGATGGGTGGCCAGCGTAGCCTGGGCAGGCGATCGACCAGCCCGCACTCGCACCATCTCTGGGGCTGCCACCGGCGCACCTCTGGACGCCGCAGGAATATATCGACCTCGATCCCTAGATGGACGGGGCAGCGCCGGCCGCGAAGATCAGTAATTTTAGGGCTAGGCTAGTTTAAATCTCGTTTTTTATATTTTGAATGTAAATTATGTATAAATATTATATGTGAACCTTGCCAGGTTTAGCGTGTATTGTCTCTGTTTGAATTTAAAAAAAAAATCATCAGCCAACCGCGGGCAGATGGGTTGCACCGTTGAACGCGGCTGAGTTTAGATTGGTCCGCGGCCCGATCGACCAAAACGAATATTTTGGATCGTGTGGTTGGATCAGTCCGGTGAAGATGCCCTGAAACGCCTTGGGTCACACTGGTACGTGTGAAGTCTGCACCTCTCGTAATACTGCCCTTACTCGTATAGTACCGTACTTGTTTCTCATCCTAACTCTTTACTAAGACAACGTTCTTGTCCTTTCTTGGTAGCAGGCAAACGCAAAGGTTTCGCTTTGGATTTAAAACCTTGCAAAAAAGGGTGTTGATCGCATGCAGATTATCCCAAACATCGGACTGAGATTAACCAAAAAGGATAGCGTGTGAACACGCGCCTTCTGCAGCTGCGTGCGTTTTCCATTTATTTACTGTACTTATCAAGATTACTTGCTTGGACTTGACTTTTTACAGCGTGCGCGTACTGTTCTTGTTTGGCCTCCTAGGATTACGCTCTACGCACTTGTCAGTCAAGTAGACGACACAATGCAAAGCAAGTTCTCCTTGTCTCCCGACCAGCCAAAGTAAATGACGCGGTGGCCGTTGGACCTACCAACGGCGCCAATAAAAACTCCTTCCTCACGGGCGCACACCCATCCATTCCTCCTTCGTCCTCTACTCCTCATCAACTCTCCACGGCGGCTAACCATGTCCCGCAACGATCACGAGGCCGGCAGCAACACAAGTGGCGGCTTGAGGCGTGCAACCTGAGCCTCGATGAGGCGGCGGTGCTCTACGAGACGAACCTCCTCGTGCCCCCGGACTAGCACCTTCCCGGCCGGTGGAATGTCGCCCACTGCCTGCCGTCAAATTCCAGGCACTGCAAGCCTCCGCGACCGAGCCCCCACCATTGTCGGCGCAAATGGTGAAACCTCCTCCTCCGCCTTCGCCGCCCGTCTAGCACCACCACCAATGGGGGCATTCCCCTGGCGAACGTCGAACTAGGTCAACCTCGCCTCTGACGATGAGAATGAGTAGGACGCGGCGGCGCAAACCCTAGCACCGCCACACAATAGTGCTTTGTCTTTTTAGGTTATGTTTAGGTTTAGTTTCACCCAAAATTTATTCAAACCTTGTAAATTTTCCTAAATTTAAATAAAATTCCTTTATATTTTGATTTTCTTCTTCTAAATCTTGATCATTGGGGTGCAGGTGTGAGATGGCATCCACAAACTGACGAAAGTTTGGACATCATCTCCTAAACCAATTGCCTGCGCGCTTGCCACCCACCGGTTGGAGGCGCCGGTGGAGATGCTCTTATTGCTACTATATGTTGAGTCTGGATGATTTCTACAACATATTGCGGCTATGCCAACAAGAACATAATATATGCTATGTATGTTTTTTCACGATACTGTTTTGTGCTCTCCCATTACAACTCACGGGCACGTTTCCTAGTAACTACTCCCTCCATTTTAAAATATAAGATGTTTTAGCTTTGTAAAAAGACTTTATTTAGACCCTTTTTAGTGTGTAGGTTTATTAAAACTTACACACTAAAAGACGTCTAGATACACTTTTTTTATAACTATAAAACATCGTATATTTAGAAACGGAGGAAGTACAAACAACACCGTTTCAGGCTAATAGTATACTCCTTTCGTTCGAAAATATAAGACGTTTTACCTTTATGAATTGAATGTATCTAAACATCTTTTAGTGTATAAATTCGTAGAGATTTGGAGTGAATTTATACACTAAATGTCTTATATTAATAGAGAATCTATATTCTGCACGGATTTGTGTCATGTCATGTGCTTGTGCTAGGGACGTCGAATACATTCGCGTACGGCCATATCATTCTTTGTCTATTTTAATTCTTCATTAGTCTCAGCTTTTGTGGTTAGAGTACTGAAGTGCCTGCAGCAGAAACACGAGGTCGCAAGCATGACCTTTTTTTGGACACGGACCATATTTGCAGGGTAGTATTAATCATTATTCATTAGGCGTGGCCCTTCGTCTCAAAGATATTCAGATTTTTCTTCTTTCCAGCAATAACCGTGTGCAAACCCTTCAGACGTGACCTATATTATGATTACAACCACTACTACTGCTACTACTCTGCATGTTCCAAATTACTTGCATCCTCAACTTCTTCCCACTCCCAAGTTGCCTCACGCGGGGTGGCTCTGGAGCCCCCAAACCCTTGAAAAACAGCGGCACTCGATCCCCTCCCTCGACATTGCCACTGTCAGCGCCTGCAGTGACGACCGGGTCCGAAGGTCGAAGGAGGCGGGTGTGGGAGGCACACCCTTGACGGCCCCCTTCGCATGGAGGTGAGAGGTCACCGCGGCAGCGAGGGTGCCGGAGTTCTTCGCTCGCGATATGGCAATGAAGCAACAATTCATCAGCCTACCTTGCAGAGCGTGCATTTTGTTTTAGTTTCCCATTGTTTGGGGCGGGTGACTCATGCGGATCTCTATAACCTTTGATGTCAATCTGACTTGTGCAAGTTTGTTATGAATGTTAGTGAACGCAACTGACATCAGGGAACTTGTGGTGTTTGGGCATCGAGTCTCGATCCATTTGTTTATCATTCGACACTAGGTTTGGCTTGTCTCGGTAGTGCTTGTTCTCATGTTTCACTCTTTCATTCTTAGTGGTTAAAGCTTTACGGGGTGTGCTTCATTGGCCATAGTTTGTTCAATGATCGCGGAAACTAATTCTATGGAATCTGATCTACAAATTTATCTTTGTTGGGGTGGACGACTCATGTGCCTACCTTTGAGTTTAATCAACCTATGCGAGCCCAGTGTTCTTTAGGTTCTTCACTGGAGACAAGGATGGAGGAAGAAAATGAAGCTAGAGAGGATGGTTTTGAAGGACTCTAATGCAACTTCTAGCTTTGTCGAATCTCTGTTGTTTGTGATTACTTTAGTTTCTTCTACCTAATAAATTGTTTTGCTAATTAATAAAGCCAAACTGTGCTAAAAGGTTGGTTTACGAGTTCAACTCTTTGAGAATATTTCTCCATGTTGATTATTCAATTGATGGAGGAAAAAAGCTACTCAGATACTGCCTACGAGAGACAAAATTCGCTTAGTATCGCAAGAATCTTTTTTTTTTGCAACTGGGCACTTTATTACTTTCATAATGTTTACACCCGGCCTCTGCATAACTGGGATGCACATAGCCAAACATCTCATACAAAAGTTAAGCTAGAGAGTAGCACACAAAATGAAATCTTCAACATTGACGCGGACAAAACACCAAGGTAACTCAATCCGCACATCATGCGGCTATCCATGTCGGGAAAAAATATCCCTCGCCGTAGCCTCCAATCGTGTACACCCCTCCACAAACTAATTGCGGAACTCGAACCTCTGGAGAATAGTCCAGGACCAAACAAGAGTCGTAGCGCGATGGATAACCTGCAACATTGAAGACACATTAGAGTTAAAAATCTTGTCATTTCTACATAGTCACAGTGATCAAATAATGGTAAGCGCTTCCACCCTAAAAAAGATCCTATATTTATCATCTGTCCCATGCAGCTAGTTACCAAATACATTGGCCACCGATTGTGGGGGAGATAAACCAGAGGCAACTTGGATGGTTGACCATATATGACGAGCAAATTTGCATTGGAAGAACAAATGTTTGATCGTCTCGTCCTGATGACAAAACACAGATTGTTTGCTTCCATGCCAATTCCGCCTAACAAGATTGTCTTTAGTAAGAATTACCGCTTTACGTAGATACCAAGCAAATATCTTTGTTTTTAAGGGGATTTTCATTTTCCAGATTTTACTATTATTATCGACTGAAATATTAGGTTGAACCAAAGCTCTATACATCGAGTCCACGGAGAAATTACCGCTCTCATGTAGTTTCCATTGGAACTCGTCTACACCATCCGACAATTAAATCATGGATAATCGAATTAACAGATTATTCCACGATATTAGTCTAGGATCAATGAGACTTCTTCTGAAAGATACGTTAGGAGGGGTAGTTTCAAAAACGGTGGAAAGGGTGTCCCTTTTGTGTCTAACAATCGAATATAGAGCAGAATATTGTTCTCGGAGAGAATTATGACCAAGCCATTTATCTTCCCAGAATCTAATTTGAGATCCATCCTTAATATTAAAAGCACCAAATCGGAAAAAATATTTCTTGGACGCCATAAGTCCAGCCCAAAAATGTGAATCGCCAGGTTTCCATACCAGTTGAGACACAACTTTGGATCCAACATATTTTCTCCAGATTATAGTTTGCCAGACTCCCTCTTTAGTGAGTAGCTTAAATAGCCATTTACCTAAGAGTGCGGTATTTTTGACTTGAAGGTCGTGTATACCAAATCCACCGGATTCTTTTGGTCGGCAAACCACATTCCATTTGGTCAGTCAATACTTTTTCTTTTTACTATCCCCTTGCCAAAAAAATCTTGATCGGAAATAATCCACTTTATTCAAAACCCCTTTTGGCAGTTGGAAAAACGAGATCATATACAGTACCATATTTGTGCGTACTGAGTTTATGAGTACCAGTCTTCCTCCGAGGGATAGTAACTTGCCTTTCCAGCTATTAAGACATTTTTGAAGTCTTTTCTCAATGAGTTTCCATTCAGCAATAGTGAGACGCCGATAGTGTATCGTAATACGCAAATAGTTGGTTGGAAATTGCCCCTGTTCACAGCCGAAAAGTTCAGCATACAGGTATGCCTCGCTCTGGGCCTCGCCAAAACAATACAATTCACTCTTATGGAAATTAATTTTCAATCCAGAGAGTTGCTCGAAGGCCGAAAGTATTAACTTCAGGTTCTTAGCTTTCTCTATATCATGTTCTATAAATAGAATTGTGTCGTCAGCATATTGAAGGATAGACAGTCCTCCATCCACAAGATGTGGGACTAATCCTACAATTTGGCCCTCATCTTTTTCCCTCTCAATAAGAATAGCCAACATATCCGCCACTATATTAAATAGTATCGGCGATAGTGGATCCCCTTGCCTCAAGCACTTCTTAGTCTGGAAGTAATTGCCAGTATCGTCATTGACTTTTGTGGCAACGCTACCACCAGACACAAAGGATTGTATGAGAGCGCACCACTCATTTGAAAAACCTTTCATTCTGAGTGTTTGCTGAAGGAAAGACCAATTAACTTTATCATACGCCTTCTCAAAATCAATCTTGAATAGTACCCCATTTAGTTTTTTGGAGTGTAGCTCGTGGATTGTTTTATGAAGGATTACCACACCATCCAAGATGTTTTGTCCTTGCATAAAAGCAGTTTGAGAAGGCCGGACAATATGATCAGCAACTGAATTTAGTCTAAATGTGACAGCTTTTGTGAAAATCTTAAAGCAAACGTTAAGAAGGCAGATAGGTCGATACTGTTGTATGCGCTCTACATTATTAACCTTAGGCAGTAGAATTATATTGCCAAAGTTTAGTCTAAAAATATCAAGTTGCCCATCATGCATAAAACTAAATAAATCCATCAAGTCCATTTTAATTATTTTCTAGAAATGTTGGTAAAATTCTGCTGGGAAACCATCAGAACCTGGTGCTTTGTTATGTTCCATCTAGAAAACCGCTTTCTTAACCTCTTCCTCCGTGTAAGGGACGGTTAGAAAGTTATTTTTCTCGACAGAAACCTGCGGAATATCCGATATTTGAGCCTCATCCAGAGTAAAAGAGTTCTCTGGTGGTGGCCCAAACAAGGATTTATAGTAACTAGTAATGTATGACTTGAGATGTTCCTGTCCCTCAATGATACCTTCATCCTGGTTGAGAGAATGGATACATTTTTTCTTATGCTTGCCATTGGCAATAGCATGAAAATATCGTGTATTCGCATCTCCCTCCAAAATAAATTTCGCTTTGGAGCGTTGATACCATCTGAGTTCCTCCTCACGCAAGAGTCTGGCCATCTTCGCATTTGATTGGCTTTTGAGCTCAATCTCCTGTATAGATAATGGCCTAACTTCCGCAGAGGCTTCAAGGTCATCAATAATAGAGGAAATGTGAATTTTCTCCTTTTTCAGGATTCTATCAGTATGTCGAGCCCATCCACGAAGGAAATTACGTAAAGCACGTATTTTGTTATTCCATCGTTGAATGGGTGTATGACCACCGACCGGTTTTATCCAAATTGCCTTAACCAACTCAAAAAACCCGTCAAGAATCAACCAACCTAGTTCAAATTTGAACTCGTGCCTGGGATGTCATGGCGGCGACCCAACAGTTAAAAGTAAAGGGGCATGATCTGACAAAGCATCAATATGTTTTAGAGCTCTTACGGTTACCATGGGATACTTCTCTTCTCATTCAGTATCCATAAGTACCATATCCAGTTTTTCGTATGTCGGCTCCGGAAGACTATTTGCGCAAGTAAATTGTCTTCCTAATATTGTAACCTCTCGCAGGTTCAAACTGTCAATGACAACATTAAACATGAAGGGCCAATGACCATCAAATCTGCCACGACTTTTCTCATGAGGGTATCTCATCAAATTAAAATCCCCACCTATAAGAATAGGGTACGAATTGTCCTTTGCAAGATTTACCAACTCACGCAAAAAATCAGCTTTAAAAACTTCCTGGGCAGCTCCATATACGGCGAGTAGAGACCATGTAAAATTATCAGCCTTGTTGCGGACATGGAGTTTAATGAAAAAATCTCCAACCGAACTAGCTAAAACTTCCATGGTTTCATCTCGTACGCCTAATAGAAATCCCCCGGAACGGCCATGTGGTGGACGAGACACCCACGTAAAGTCCACTCCACCAGAAAGGCGATTGAGTAGAGCTTGTGAATAGTCTCGTCTACCCGTCTCAGAAATACCCAGAAAATCCAAACGATGATCTCTCACACAATCGGCAAAAACTAATGCTTAGCCAAGTCACGAAGACCTATGCTATTTGAAAACATGCCATTCATTGAGAAACAATAGGTTGTTTGGATACACGAGGTCTCTTCCGAACCTTCTGGCTCTTTGATTTCTGACTTGAGAAGCTCATACAAAGCGTCTAGCCCCGTCTCATCAAAGCCCACATCCGACACTTCACCAACTAAATGAGAAAGGAGTTGACCATCTACTGTGGCATGCAACTCCTCCTCCTTAATTGGTAAATAGTCAGGTAACAATGAAACCTTAGGAATAACCGTTTAACGGTCAACCTCCATATGTCTCAGAATAGAACTAGAAATATTAACTTCAGCTACAAAACTATCCATCTTAATACCAATATTGGAGAGCTTATCAACAATAACAGGATTAGAGAAAGAAAAGAATGACTTCGAAGAGCTCTTAGTACCCTGAGGATCAAGGTTCATTTCCGCCTTCCTCCTCATAGCCTTTCCCAACGAATCCTCATCCGTAGCTGATGCACCGAGAGCATCGGTGCCTTGTCGAAGATTGCGTCGCGCTGGGGTCCCGTCCACCGTCCCCTTGCGACCCGGTGCATCAGCGTCGGCCCTAGGCGAGCCCGACCCCTCCTAGGTCAGGATGCTGTGGCCAAACCCCGACCCCTCCTGGGTCGGGTCACCACGCCGCAAGAATCTTAGCTTAGCAGACTCCGTTTGGCCGAATCTAAGCCATCATCAGTCCTGGCGAAACCAAACAGCTTTACGTCAAATCTTGCTTTTCTATCTCGGAGAATTCCGTAGTACCCGACTACGCCCTTCCGTTGTCAAGACCGCGCTGAAGAAATAAACATTCTCCATCGATACCTGCACAGTATGTTGACCCGGAGCAGAAGACGGACGCCAAGCTCTCCTATATTTCCATATTCCCACTGGTTTTCTTCCAGCTACTATGAATAATAGGTCTTTTAATCTCTTTCCATGGCACTTTTTACTTCTTTACCATCACATCCTTGTTCTCACTTAAACACATGGGATCCCCCTAATAACACCCAAAAACCAACTCTGTGATTGGGAATAAATGGAGCACTTTCAGACTACAGATTACTACTCGTACTTGCCTACTAAGGTTGTTGCCTATTGGCAGTTTGGTATTGGATCAGGTGGCTTCTTCAGCCTCGATATATAATTTTGAGCTATATACACATGTAGTACCACAACTTGCGCATCATGTGCAGTTTAGTCCTATAAGTTGTAAAATGGGAAACCCCGATACATAAACTTTGTACTTTGTGAGCAAATAAGTCAAACTCATTCTAGAGCTGACATGTGGCACTAAAGTTTTTGCAGAAAGACCCCTATATATTTTTCTTTTTGCAAAAAGACCCCTGTATATTTTTCTTTGACACATGTAACATCGGTGCAACCTTGTAGGCTGGTCCCACCTGTCAGTTGCTGAAAAAGAATTAAAACTATACGCAATAGGGGGATTCGAACTAACAACCAACTGCTGCAACTAATATGCATGTACCATAAAACAGATCGTAATCTTAGTACGGATTCACTGTATTACACTATCTATTACATGTTTGTATTTTTGCCTCCATCATCTCGCCCATGCACTTCTGCTGTCCGACGGGCATGACACGTCGGCCATGGCCCTCAACTAGCTGGACACGATTGCATGGGCTAGACTTAGAATAGCTCCCGATCTTCCTCGCCGCCTTCTCTGACATACAACCCACCAACGAGATGTCACTACGCCCGCACCGCGCTGCACCGGCTGCATGACCCAGACTCCTCCGTGCGCGATTGTGCTGCCTCGCCCTCTACGCCCACCGTGTTGGGACCGCTCGCCAACGCCGTGCTCCGCGAGCTTATTACGAGCATGACCACAGACTGTTGATCGGCTAGCTACTGGAGTGTACACTTTGGTATGCATGTTAGCGATGCCGCATGCCGGGGAGGACGAGGCGCTCGTCGTCGCCCTCGCAGAAGACGGAGAACATGTATCCGCAGGCCACCTCGGAGGGCATGACGGTGGGCGGCTTCACTGTCCGGATCTTGTTTCAGCAGCTAAAGCAGGGGATGGCGTTAGGTGCATGTCGACAATTTGTTCGATCTAAGGAGGAGACGGAATTGAGGCTTTCGTGTTACGTGTGACCGGACGCGGGTGTTGTGTCCGTACCTACCTACAGTCTGTCGCTAACGAGACGGAGCTTCAGCTGTTCGCAAACGCCGGCGGCATGGCCGCGCATACAGGTGCGGTGCCGATACATGTCGACACGGTGGCCATGCACGAGGCCGTAGGCAGCGTTGCGGGCGTTGGTGACAAGGACGTTGGGTGACTTATGTTATTATTGATCTATATAAGAGACCGTGCGGCGATGGAGGCTAATTAATAGTATGACACTATATATTGACGTCCCTATTAGTACCACTACGTAATCTGTTCCGTGGTGGCTCTACACGTGTGTTGTTATTGTCCATTAACTGTGTTCGAACCTCACATGAATCAATACTTTTCTATCTTTTGTCCTCCATATGGGTCAGGATGCACTGAGGTCGAACATGGTAGAGAAACATATACAGGGGCCTTTTCACAACAACTTCAACGCCACGTGTCATCTCCAGAATGAGTTTGGACTTATTTGCTCACACAAGACAAATTAGCGTACCACACTTTCCCATTTTACAACTTATGGGACTAAACTGCATATCATGCGAAAGTTGTGGTACCAAAGGCATATATAGCTCTATAATTTTGGTCTCCTGACCGTGCACCTACCCAAAAGCACTTGGAACGGAGATAATAAAGAGAGAGGCTCCTATTTCGTACGGAAATGTCGTACCCGGATCCAAAAATGTCGTAAAGCTATTGTGGGCAGATTCGACACTCACTCCACTCAGGGAAACTTATTTCTCACCTGGAAGCGTAATGTCGCATTTGTGGGCTATTTAGGAACGTCTCTAGTTAGTTACGGTCGTGATGGATATAGACTAACCTCCGTGGTGACAAGTGACGATTGCGTGACGGTTACGTTTGACGAGAACACGTCGCACTTGCTGCTAGACATATGCGTGTACATGCTATGAAATGCCTTTTGGGTCACACTCGTATGTGTGAACGTATGCACCTCTTGTAATACTGCCCCGATTCGTAGTACTTGTTTCAGTGTTTCTCAGCATTCCCCTTTACCAAGACAACGTTCCTAATGCAAAGATTTCACTTTGGATTCACAACTTTGCTAAAAGGCTGTGGATCGACGAGGTGTGCCATGCATATTATTCCAAACATCGGAGTGAGCTTAGAACAAAAAAGATTAGCGTGTGAACACGCGCCTTCTGCAGCAGCGTGAGTTTTCCATTTATTTACTGTACTTATCAAGATTACTTGCCTGGACTTGACTTTTTACAGCGTGGGTGTACTGCTCTTGTTTGGCCTCCTAGAATTATGCCCTACGCACTTGTTAACGGAAAAGCACAGTTTCAATCAAAACTTTCTCGAAATAGCCATTCGTCCAACTTTATAAATAAAGCAACCATCCATACAAAGTTCCACACACACTCGGGGCCATAGCCCCACAGCAACTAATTCAAAGGAACATAACACACCACACACTCGGGGCCATCTGAAAGCTATGAGTTCCCTTGTCCAGCATGAGCTCAGGCTCGGACGACTGGTGAAGATATGCGCCCCCTCGATCAGGTGTTGGAGCGTGCCATCCAGCCTCACTCTGTCCTGGCGCCTACAGAGCGGGTACCACTGCTGCAAAAAAAGGATAAATTTGAATATTGAATCAGTGGCGCCGAAGAAATACTTTCTCTATCATTATTTTATTTTGCACCGTCCATAAGGTCCAGGACAATGCTGCAAAAACAAGCCAGAAGAGGCGACGCCCCTTTTCGGGCTTGTTCGCTTTCGATCGAAACTTAAGGGACAACAAATTCGAAAGGTCTAGACAGCAACGACGAAATAAGGGATACTCAGTCTAACTCCAACCTCTTCCCTCCCTCCTCCCCCTCCTCCCGTTTCTGACCGCCCCTCTCTAGATCTCGGCCCCCTCCCATGGCCTCTCCACCGGAATAGCCAGTCAGAGCTGGCATGGAGGTGGCGCCGATGTAGATAGGGTTAGGAGTAGTGGCTTGATGCCGGTAGTGGGCTCTTTGCCCGGCGATATGGGCTCTCCAGGCAGGCGCGGCCAGATCTGGAGGTTAGGGTTTGTCCTTGTGGTCTTGATGCTCCTCTGGCCGGAGCTAGGGACGATGATGAAGACCAACAAATCCAATAAAGCCATTGTTTGTTGTTTCCTTCGCCTCATCATCGGAGTGCTTTGCTATCCTCATCTGGCCGGCCTTGGAGGCGGGGGATGGAGGTGGAGAGCACGTCGAGATGCGGTTTGGGGAACGGCGGGAGTTTCTCCTTGCTGGCGTATGTGCGCGACACCGGCAAGCGGTGGTTTGCGCCTGATGCTTCTCTTCTTCTTCCGGCCGGCCGTGGTGGCGAGGAGATCGAGAAGAGAAGGAGAAGGCGAACGACCAACTCCCACCGCATCACGCGCGGCTGCTGCGCTGCTGTTGGCGGTTCTTATGTTGCTCGAGAACACCTGACCTGCCATGGCGGCGAGGAGGTGGATGCGAGCGCGTGGTGGACTGCTTCTGTTGTGCGGGGCATTGGGGAGCTTCCGGAGTTACTTCTCCCCGCGGCGTTCTCCAAGCGACGGCGACGGACCGCCACCGCTATCCATGGCTAGATGGGTGGCCGCACTGTGCTCGACATCGATTGCGCGAGCTCTTCTATCCTCTTCGGGAGGATTTTCTCCAGCGGTGGAGTAGCACTGATGCCCCTCGTCCAGCCAAGTGGTTTTGTCCCCGGCTGGTGCAGAGGTGGAGCTGCCTCGCCGATGTTCGTCGCCGGCGGCTACTTTGGACTCGATTGTGTTTCTGCAAACTCTGTTAGGGTGGTTCCTGTAAAATGTAGGGGTCGAGTTGTTATTTCACTTTTCTTGTTGGACCTCCTTGTAATTGATCACCCACCGCTGGAATGAAAATTCTTGGCCCTTCAAGATCTTATCCGTTCAAACAAAAAAGAGTGGAAAAGGCATTCGTGCGACTTTTATATTCTGCACGGACATGTGTCATGTCACGTGCTTGTGCTGGGGATGTCGAATACATTCGCCTAGGCCATATCATTCTTTGTCAACGGTGTGGAGAAAAGAGTGCTCAGTTTTTGTCCGGACTCCGGGCCATTGTTTTATCGTTGGTTTCACGCGTTGGTTAGTATTGTACAGATATTTTAATTGTTCATTAGTCTAAGAAGCTGTTTGGTTGCCAGCCAGAAATTGCCAAGCCAAAATTAGGCTCGCCATAGCATATTTGGTAAACGTTTGGTTGAGCACCAAAGTTAGGCTTGCCACAGCCCTACAGCTCTCCCGTCACACATTTTTTTCAGAAAAGTTTGGCGGTCTTTTTGCCCGCCACACCGCTTGTGGCGTGCCAACGCCGCTAAAATTATCTGAGCTACCGTGATAAAAAAAATTCCCCTTGTCTCCTCCTATTTTCACCTCTTTCGCGCAACCCATCTCCACTCCATGACGGCTCCCCTTCCCTGGCGCCGCTGAGCTCGCCGCCCACCACCGCTTCCACATCAGAGCTACTTATGTGCTCGCCGTCCCTACCCTCTCCCACCTCTTCCACTCCCATGTGCCATCTAGTTGACCTCTCGTTTCTTACCTGCGTGTAGATCTGAAGCAGAGGGAAGTTGAATCAGAGCAAGCAGCTAAATCGGAAGCACATCAAGCAGCTAAATCGGAAGCACAGCAAGCAGTAAAAGAAGCGGAAGAAAATTCCCGTGTGGCCGGAGAGACCAGTCTGTGCGGCCGGAGGACCGGTCCGTGCGGCTATTGAAGGTAATCCTCCAACGATTTTTCCTAGAACTTGACCGATCCATGGTATACGTATGCTAGCTTCCTACAGATCTATATGCTAGACATTGATTTGGTCCTGGCATAGATAAGATTTTGGTTGACAAATATTTATTTTACTGATTCCATCTTATTCTCAAAATATGTTTAGATGTGTCAAAGGAACTTGTATTTAAAATATTACCTGGACTACTGCCAGTACTTGTGGAAAAGAAGAATGGTTGCTGGTATTCTGGTGTGTCTGGCCATGCATTGGTATAGGATTAATACAAGAAAAAGGAAAAGAATTACATATGCCCCCATGGTTGATAGAGATGTTGAAAGATTGCGGCGTCTAAACCGCTTGTATCATGGAACTGAGGCCCATTGCGTAAGTGAGCTGCGTATGAGCAAAATTGTCTTCCATAAGTTGTGTGCTGAACTTAGATCACGTGAACTGCTAGAGGAGACCTCGCATGTCACAATAGAGGAACAAGTCGCCATGTTTATTCATGCTATGGGTTTAAACTAGACATTCAGATCAATTGCTTTTGAGTTCATCAGGTCAATTGAGACTGTCAGTAGGTATTTCCATCTTGTCTTAGATGCCCTCTGTATCCTTGCCGGTGACCTCATATGTGTCAAATCAGTTGAGACACATTCAAAGATTACAACTTCCCCAAGATTTCACCCATATTTTGAGGTACATCAAAATTTTGTAGTCACTTTTTGAAGTATACTATGGATGCCATCTCTATCTAATAAAAAAATATTGACTATTTTCGTAGGGATGCATAGGTGCCCTTGATGGTACACATATACCAGCATGTGTACCTATCCACATGCAAGATCGGTTTAGGGGTAGAAAGTCCATTACCACCCAAAATGTACTAGCGGCGGTTGATTTTGACCTAAGATTCATATATGTTCTTGCTGGATGGGAGGGTTCTGCACATGATTCCTATGTGCTTCAAGATGCTCTATCACGTCCGAATGGGCTTAAAATACCAGAAGGTAGGTTTCTAAACCCATAGGTCCAAATCTGAAACTTCAGTTTAGTTCTTATCTAATTAATCTGCACAAAATAATCATGTAGGTAAATATTTCCTTGCTGACGCTGGGTATGCAGCAAGACCTGGTGTATTACCCCCATTTCGTTCTACTGGGTATCACCTCAAAGAGTATAGGGGCACTAGAGAACCAGAGAACCCAAATGAATTATTCAACCTTCGCCATTCACAACTCAGAACAACTGTTGAACGGGCATTTGGTACCTTGAAGAACCGATTCAAAATATTTGCATGTCAGCCATTCTTCCATTTGAAAACACAAGTAAAAATTGTGATGGCGTGTTGTGTGCTTCATAACTGGATTTTAGAGGACGGTCCTGATGAGTATGTGTATGATGACCTTGCATGGTTTGCAGCCTTGCCAAGGAGTATAAGAAAACGTACTGATCAGTACCAAGAGAATGTGGCATGGGCAAACAAAAGAGATGAGATGGCAAGAAAGATGTGGGAAGATAAAGTAGGACCATCCGTGTGATGATTTCTTTCTTGTTTGTATGCAAAACATGTGGATGCTTTTATTATTTGGTTGGATGTAAAACATGTATGATGCTTTTGTTTGCTAATTGAAATGATTGACGTTTATATTCATCTGTGATTATTTACTTCATGTTCATCTATTTTCATGAGAAGCAAAAATGCCCAAGAGTAAGCTAAAGGTTGATGTTGCTGCATCCTCTCGTGAGCGGACCGTGACTTGGGCTGATGATCAGAAGAAATACATGCTTGATTGGTACATTGGCTACCTAAAAGATCAACACGTAGGATTTAAATTCAAGAAGCAACATCATGTGTTGTGTGCTGATGCTTTAAACAAGAAGTTTGCAATGGGGGTCACCGTGGATCAAGTGGACCGTCAGTACAGGCACTACAAAGAAAATTGGAAGTTTGTTGCAGCAGCATTGAGCAAAAGTGGAAATTCATTTGACCATGCTAGGTGTATTGTGACTATTTCGGAATCTGAAAAGGCAACCCTATGTGTACGTTGTGTCCTCCACATCCTAGTTAATTACCATTTCTCATGCTAATAGTTTCTAACCATATAATGTTTTTTCTCTGAACTGAATGCAGGATAGAGCAAGACGCCTACTCTCTAAACCCATCAAGTTCTTTGAGGAGATGCAGGAGCTATTCACTGGATCTAGTGCTGATGGTTCACTAGCTATGGATCAGAACACGTGCATGGATGTAAGTGATGATTCTGATAGTGATGGTTCAAGGGAGCTGCTTGACCTCAATAGCTATATGCCACCTGAAGATCCACTTGGTGATGATTCAGACACAATACCAAATCAAACGCCGAATGCAGCTGGTGATAAAAACTGTCATTCCAACTATACTCGATCTGGTATTAAGCGTTCAAGAGCCAATCCTATGTGTACTCTACCAACTAAGAAGGCGGCAAAGTACAAGAGACGTCTTGCAGAGTCCAATGATGAAATCATAGCTACAATGAAGTCACTTCGGGACACACTTGTTGCCACTGCTCCTCCCCAAATATCACAGCTCACTGATCCGCATGCAACTTTGTGGCAGAGACTAGAGACTATCCCATTGACACCTGATCAGAGAATTACCATTGGTGAGCATTTGTCTACCAAGGAAAATGAAGTTAAACGTGGTTGGTTGTGCAATGCAAGTGATAGTACTTTGCATGCCTGGGTCTTCAAGTTCTTATGCGAAAAAGAAGTCTTAAATCAGTGAATTCTACAAGTTGATTGCAGCACATTTTGTATGTGCTACAAACATAACTATTAGAATAACCTTTTGTTAGTCATCTGGTTCAACGCCCACCTTTTGTCATGTTCTTGTAATGTGCTATCTAAATTGAATAGCCAGTTCTGTAATGAAAATTAGACTACTGATAATATATTTAACATACTTTGATTCACCATATTTTCTATAATAACTGTCTTTTATCTTTTTCGATCTCATTGTCTTTTATCGACCGTGTAAATAACTTGTGACGGCAATCCAAACAGCTACCACAAGTTTTTGCCAAACATTTGTGGCAGCCAACCAAACAGATGCCACTGTTTTTTTGCCAAACTTTACTCACCAACCAAACAGAGTACTTTTGCCACAAAGTATGGCTCTCCACAAATGTGGCAACTACCAAAAATTGGCTTGGCAATTTCTGGCTGGGAACCAAACAGCCCCTAAGCTTTTGTGGTCAGAGTACTGAAGTGCCTGCAGGAGAAACACGAGGTCGCAAGCATGACCTTTTTGTTGGACACAGAACATATTTGCAGAGTAGTATTAATCATTATTCATTAGGTGTGGCCCTTCGTCTCAAAGATATTCAGATTTTTCTTCTTTCCAGCAACAACCGTGTGCAAACCCTTCAGACGTGACCTATGTTATGATTACAACCACTACTACTGCTACTACTCTGCATGTTCCAAATTACTTGCATCCTCAACTTCTTCCCACTCCCAAGTCGCCTCACGCGGGGTGGCTCTGGAGCCCCCAAACCCTTGAAAAACAGCGGCACTCGATCCCCTCCCTCGACATTGCCACTGTCGGCGCCTGTAGTGACGGCCGGGTCCGAAGGTCGAAGGAGGCGGGTGTGGGAGGCACACCCTTGACGGCCCCCTTCGCATGGAGGTGAGAGGTCACCGCGGCAGCGAGGGTGCCGGAGTTCTTCGCTCGCGATATGGCAATGAAGCAACAATTCATCAGCCCACCTTGCAGAGCGTGCATTTTGTTTTAGTTTCCCATTGTTTGGGGCGGGTGACTCATGCGGATCTCTATAACCTTTGATGTCAATCCGACTTGTGCAAGTTTTGTTATGAATGTTAGCCAACACAACTGACATCAGGGAACTTGTGGTGTTTGGGCATCGAGTCTCGATCCATTTGTTTATCGTTCAACACTAGGTTTGGCTTGTCTCGGTAGTGCTTGTTCTCATGTTTCACTCTTTCATTCTTAGCGGTTAAAGCTTTACGGGGTGTGCTTCCTTGGCCATAGTTTGTTCAATGATCGCGGAAACTAATTCTATGGGATCAGGTCTACAAATTTATCTTTGTTGGGGTGGACGACTCATGTGCCTACCTTTGAGGTTAGTCAACCTATGAGAGCCCAGTGTTCTGCAAGTTCTTCACTGGAGACAAGGATGAAGGAAGAAAATGGAGCTAGAGAGGATGGTTTTGAAGGACTCTAATGCAACTTCTAGCTTTGTCAATGATCTTTGTTGTTTGTGATTACTTTAGTTTCTTCTGCCTAATAAATTGTTTTGCTAATTAATAAAGCCAAATTGTGCTAAAAGGTTGGTTTACGAGTTCAACTCTTTGAGAATATTTCTCCATGTTGATTATTCAATTGATGGAGGAAAAAAGCTACTCAGATACTGCCTACCAGAGACAAAATTCGCTTAGTAGTCGCGAGAATCTTAGCTTAGCAGACTCCGTTTGGCTGAGTCTAAGGCTCTAAGCCATCATCAGTCCTGGCGAAACCAAACAGCTTTACGTCAAAGCTTGCTTTTCTATCTCGGAGAATTCCGTAATACCCGAATACGTCCTTTCCTTGCCAAGACCGCTCTGGACACATAACATTCGATCCATACCTGCACAATGTCGACCCGACGCCAAGCTCTGCTATATTTCCATATTCCCGCTGGTTCTTTTGCAGCTAGCTATGAATAAGTCTCAGTCTCTTAATCTCTTTCCATGGCACTTTTTGCTTTTTTACCATCACGTCCATGTTCTCACACTTGTAGAAAATAGGCCTTTTGTCCAGAGCTAATGTTAGATTTAGTCCCGGTCATATTTAGACCCGTGATTAATGTTAGCATTAGTCCCGATTTTAACTGGTACGGGACCAACCAGTTTTAGTCCGGGGTCAAACGGGAACCATTAGTTACGGTTAGAGATACCAATCGAGATTAAAGATTGAGCTTTAGTTTCGGTTGGAGACACCAACCCGGAAGGTTAACGTATATTTTTTCCTCTCATGTATGTCCAACCTCGCGCACGGAAAGAAAACGTCTAAAAAAATGATAAAAGATTTAAATTTTAAAATCCTTTGACATGCATGTGCCTCACGCAACTAATTTTTAGGAAATATTTTAAAATTTGAATTTCAGTTTTTTTTTTGCAAAAAAGGTTACTCCGAATTAAAGCGGCTATAAGCTTTGCGTATGAAGTCGAAAAAATTGTGTAATATATGAAAAAGTATCTACGCGAAAAGTTACATCCGATTTCAACAGCCTAAGGCCGTCTGCACAAATGACAGATTTTCAAAATCCCAAAGAGAAATATGAAAGCATGAAGATTTTAGGTTTTGCCAGGAAAAAAATGAGAAAAAATGATATTTTTTGAAATTTTTGAATTTATTTTACTTTTAAATTATTTTGAAGTTTTTATTTTTTTTGGAAAATTTGAGTTTTTAAATTAATAATTGAATTATGCATAGGGGTGAATTAATAATTGAATTATACGCTAAGTATGCACTTTGACATGAGAATATGGGTGATTAGAGATAAAACTGTTAAACAATTCAAAAATCCAAAACTTTGAAATTCAAAAACTACGAAAAACCTAAACTTTTTTTCGAATTTTTTTAAAACCTACAACCAGACCTTTAGTCCCGCTTGGTATTCCTTCAGCCCAGCACACGACAACATCCATGTGAAGGGCATTTAGTTCCGGTTTATGGCACAACCAGGACTAAAAGGGTGCAATCCGAGTTGCGTAACCGAGACTAAAGACAGTTACGTACCGGGACTGATGTGTCTTTTTCCACCGGTGTCACTTAAACACGTGGGATTCCCCTGAGAGCATCTCCAACAGACATTGGAAAAAGCACCCGTCCAGGAAAACAACCGACTTAGCACGCGTGAAACGACAGCTTAATGGACTAGGCAATATTGTGTGTGCGCTAAAATTCCCCGCACACAGTAAATGCCAGCAGCATCACCCCGCGATATTTGGCGCGTCGGTTCCAGCGTGCGAGATAAAACGAGTCCGCGTGTGCATTCCAACCGCCACACTAGAACTTCCCCCCTCTTCCCCTCCCCACTGCTCAATCGTTGCCAAGCGCCCGCGCGACTTTACTCAGACACCGCCCCAGTTTCCGCGTGCCACTAACACTACCGTAAAGCCTCCATGCCGCCACGACACCTCCGGCTACGGCAGAGAGCGCCCTTGGTAAAAGCCAACATTACCCGTGCGATATTTGGCACGCCGACTCCAGCTCGCGAGATAAAAGGAGTCCACGCGTGCGCACCAACCGCCATATTGGAACTTCCTCCCTCTTCCCCTCCCTACCGCTCATCCGCCACTCTAGCGCTCGTGTGACACCGCTCAGACGCCGCCCTAGCGCCCGCGCGCCACCGACACCGCCGGAATTCCTCCGCGCCGCCACGATGCCTCCGGCTACCGCGGAGAGCGCACGCTGGATAGCAACTTCTACACGGAGATCCGGGCTGGCGGCGACCGCATCACCCTCGGGACATTGGAGACAGCGCACGAGGCCGCACGCGCTTACAATGCGGTGGCGTGGCGTCTCGGCCACCCGCGCCGGGACCTCAACTTCGACGACGTCAACACACACGAGAAGGCGGAGATGTTGGCGCCGCCGCTGCGCCTCATGACGGACAAAGAGAAACGGGGCCACCACGCACGTCTGCAGCGCCTCTACTAAGCCGAGGAAGACGAGCGTGCTAGTTCGTTGTGGGCGAGCCACTTCCCAGAGGACGTCCACTCTGAGGTCGACTTCTATGCGGCGAGGAAGACGGAGAGAAAGGTGACTCGGGTGATGAGGAGGGTCGACAAGGCACGACACCGGGAGTTCATCCTCGCGTAGGAAGCCGGTCCGTCGACGATCGTCGAACGATGAGCCTTGGCTTGACCTCTTCTCCTCTACCTCAATCGAGAGCTCGACCGACGACGGCGATGACGAGTTTTTGTCTATTTTATTTTCCGTCTATTATATGAACTATGTAATATATTTTATTTCTAGTCTATTTATTTGGTTTGTTTGATTTTCGGTTGAGCGCACTTTTGTGAAACAAATGTCACGGCGCCGTATTTTACAGTGCCTAGTGCAGTACTGCTTGCCGCACGCGCTGCCTGCCGTCCGCGCGCGCTAAAATCGCCGTACACACGCTGTAAACTTTTAGCGCGCGTCTTTTTACGGCGCCTGAATCACCCAAAAGGAAAACAGCTCTGCGGCTGGAAAGAAATGGAGCACTTTCAAACAACAACTCGATCGTACGTACGTGCCGGTACTTAAATTGTTGGCAGTTCGGTAGTGGATCAGGTGGCTTCTCCAGCCTCGATACATAATATTTGGTTTCCTAAGAGCAAGAACAATAGTGCAGTCAGCCGCTGGCTATAATCAAAGTGCCAAGTCATCTATAGCCATCTTATAGCCATCATGTAGAATAGCTAGCTATAAAAGAGTATTACTTTATCAATGCATGGTCCATCTTTCACTCTCACAAAGTGTCTAGAAGCACGTGCTAGAGCTGGCTCTTGCATGAGAGTCCACTTACCTTCTCTCTCCTCTTCTCTCTCCTCCAACTAAGCAAAACAATAGTATTTAATTTCTTATAGCCAGCTGAGTTACCCCTATTGTACTTGCTCTAACCGTGCGTCGAAAAGCACTTGGAACGGGTATAAAAGAGAGGCTCCCGTTTCGTTGCTTCGTCCGTCTCTCTATTTCGTACGGAAATGTCGTACCCCGGATCCAAAATGTCGCAAAGCTAAGCAGATTCGACGACACTCACTCCACTCGGGAACCTTTTTCTTTCTCACCTGGAAGTCGTAATGTCGCATTTGTGGGCTATTATTATGAACGTCTTTAGTTAGCTACGGTCGTGATGGATATAGACGAAGCTCCGTGGTGACAAGTGACGATGGCGTGACGATTTGACACATGCTTGGACGTCGACATATGAAACACATTTTCCGTCACACTCATATGTGTGAACGTATGCACCTCTCTTGTAATACCGCCCTAGCTAGCTCCTACACCATCCCGTACTCGTTTCTTGTCATTCTTCTTTAAGACAACGTTCTTGTCCTGTCATGGTAGCTGCGGTCAAATTCAAAGATTTCGCTTTGGGTGTTGCTAGCTCAAGGTTTCCCGAGCATATTCCGGACATCTCTGACTGAGACTAACAGAAAAATAGCGTCTGAACACGCGCCTGCTGCAGCAGCAGCGTTCTCGATTTATTTACTTAACAGGATCACTTGCTTGGACTTGACTTTTTTACAGCGCGCGCACACTGTTCTTGTCTGGCTCTACGCACTTGTCAGTCAAGTAGACGACACATGCAATGCAAGTTATACTCCTGTAGTAGAAAGGAAAACTGCTTCAGACAGGTATGACCGGGACACAACTCCACGAATCCTGTCGTGAAGCATATACGGGGCCATCCCATGTACTACTAATGCAGATTAGTCTATCCAAAAAGAGGAGATTTGGTGCAACATGGGCATCAGTGATCTCTTTTTTTTAGAAAAAACAAAAATCATATATCTAAGTTTCAAAAAATTCTAAAAATGAATCAGGCTGCCATAAACGTGCAAATCTCAATTCAAAAAATGTGTATTTTGAGCTACACAAAAATAAGAGTAAATATTTCGAATTGAAATTTTACACGTTTGTGGGATACATCATTAGTAATTTTTAGGATTCTGTTTCAAGATTTTTTTAAACTTATAAGTGTTGTTTAATTTTTTTTAAATGAGCAGAGCTCGTGAGCCAAAGGACTTTCCGCTATTGAAATCGCAAAGATCCCATTAGCTACGCTTGCATGGAGGCAGATTATGACCGGTTAATAAACAACGAGATAAAGAGAGGAAAAAGGCACTCGTACGAGTTATATATTCTGCACGGACGTGTGTCTTCTTGTGCTGGGCATCGTGTTGATTATATTCGCGTAGGGCCATCGTTCTTTGTCTACAGCTCACAGAAAGGAGTGTCCAGTTCTGACCCGAGGCATTTCCTTGGTTTTATCGTTAGTTTCACGCGTGGTTTTTTTTTATTGTATCAAGTGCCTGCAGGAGAAACACGAGGTCGCAAGCGTCACCTTTTTGTTGGACACGGAACATATCTCGTAGTACACCGGTTCATAGTTTTCAAAGATATTCAGATTTCTTCCGTTCAAGCAAAACAGCCGTGACCCATCTTTTCATTAATCATTGTAAGCGCGACCCTTCTTTTCAAAGATAATCAGATTTCTTTCTCTCAAGCAAACAAGTGTTATGATTCCAACTAAACAAGTGTTATGATTGCAACTACTACTACGCTAGTCCGTGTGTTTTATATTACCCGCGGCATCTTAGACTTGGCCGTAGTCAAAACAAATTATATAAAGGTTTACGCGCAAAAGAAAATATAACGTGTGATCAAAGGAATAGTAAAAACTATCAGCATCCAAAATATCAAATCGTTACTATTAGAATCATCGTAATATATATTTTTCATACTATGTCATTTGGTATTATAGATGATAGTTTTTTTTCATGTACTTGGTCAAACTTCACACTACATACATAACTTGAACTAAAGCTAACATGCAGAGTAATATGAAATAGAGAGAGTAATACATATGACAGTATGTAGCCACAATTACTATAAAGAAAAAAAACATACCATGCTACAACACTTTTCCAAGGTGGCTTGATGAACCTTGCAACTTCGGTCGTAAAGAATTAAATACTAACTTTTACTCGTCCTATAGGTGGAGGAATACCACAAGTGGAGAGCCTCTTAGGTGATCGTCGTTCCACGGTTCCCCACAGGCATATTAGGGGGGGCGACCATCCTAATCTAGGCATAAGGGGGGCCAACCAAGATAATTCTTCATTGATAGACCATATTACATCATTTAAAACAAGGATTCACTAGTAGAAAAAACCCCCTTTGGTCCCGGTTCATAAGGGCCATTGGTCTCGGATTTTAAACCGGGACCAATCACTCGGGACTAATGTTGGTCCCGGTTCTGGCACGAACCGGGACCAATGGGTCTCCACGTGGTCCGCCGTCACGTGCGCTTGCAGTAGGACCACGAACCGGGACCGAAGGTCTTTTCTATTTTTTTCAAAAAACATTTTTTTTTTCGAATTTTTTTCCAAATATTTTTGAATGTATGAATATTTGGACTGGTTAATCTCTCACCCGAAGCCTCTCAATTACACTTAGTTTTTGGTCAAATTCGAATCTTTGGTTCAACTTCCCGGTCCGTCATCCATCCTAACACTACTCCACCCCCCTAGCATGCTTAACATCTTGGTTCCTTCCCATCCCCCTTCCTATGTACCACTTGTAACCTTATATCTATACTATGCTATTAATGATATTAACCCATTCATCTTGTGAGTCACACATTGAGTTACAAACATGATTTTAATGTACACAAATGACTAAGTAATACTAATATTGAATAAATATAGAAATAAAATATGTTTTATTATTATTTTTGCATTAATTCATTTAATATGGCATAATTCATATCTTTAAATCCATAAATCGAAATTCCACAAATAATATGTCCATTATTATCATAAAAATGTGAGGAAACCAAATATGACATTTTTAATTTTTTGAATTATTTTTTTAAAAAATAAAAATCTGAATTTTGACTCTTTTGGAGTTTCAAAAATCTAAAAAAATTGCAAACGGCCTAAGGCCATTGCCATTGGTATCGTAATTTTTTTCGATCATTTTGATATATTATACGTTTTTTTCCGACATCGTATGCGCAAATGGCGGCCATCTGAAGTTTTTATAACGTGTTTTTGCAAAATAAGTCGAAATTCAAGTTTGTTAATTTTTATGATAAGTGTATCACTAAATACAACTACACTTGAAAGGATTTTATTTTTTGATTTTTTTACAATTTTCTACGACATGTTTTTGAAACTAGAAGGCAATTCTAGGGGTAGATTTTCTCCTGCCGCGGCAGGATTTTGGGCCTTTTTTCTGCCGCGGAAGAGCAGGCGGCAGAGAATTTCTGAATTTTTTTATCCCGGTTTATGTCCCGAATCGGGACTAAAAAGGGACCATTTGGTCCCGGTTCATGCCATGAACCGGGACCAATACCTTGAGATGAACCGGGACCGATGTCCTGGCGGCATGAATCGGAACCAATGTCTGGCATTGGTCCCAAATTGTTATTAGAACCGGGATCAATGGCTTTTGAGGCTGGACCAAAGACCCTTTTTCTACTAGTGATTACTTGCTGCTGCACCATGTCATAGGGGGGCCATGGCCCCTGCTGGTCCCCCTAACCCCGCCACTGCCTACAAGCAACCGTGGGGACTAACCTAGTTCACACCGTCACAGCTCTTGCACGTACCTCCTCCCTGTAATGACCCGTAATTTTGAGAGACTCATAAATGGATAGAACATAGCTGTGTGTATTGCATCTATGCATATAGAATCAGGAAGAACTAAAAATATTTTGATAAAACTTGTCAAAGTGATTGAAGTTGCACTTGAGAGGACTAGTTCATCATAGTGAGTGTTAAAACTTTGAAATAACCTTTGGTAAACTTTTATGTTAGGAAGGGTAGATGTAAGATTCGTAAATAAAAATGAATCAACACACAAAAGACTTGCATAAACAAATAACTACTTGATGCTTAACTTATCAATTAACACATGTGTTAAATAATTCTTAGCACGTGATCATTCCACCCAAACAAGTCCAAATCTATTTTTTATCTTATCTTACTCTATCTTATCTTATCATCATCTTATCTATCATCACTTGTGATTGACAAGAGCCAAGTAACAAGTAAATCCTTTAAATCTATAGACCAAATCACGATCTTAAAATTCTATTTTTCTTAATCAAATCATAAATTAATAACAATATGGAATATAATAAAACTAAATTCATTTGCATTCCCTCAAATAGATTCAACTATTTGAATAAGACCAAATAAGATCGTTATGAACTATTAGTAATTTTAATTGAATATGTATAAAAATGTATCATCGTGGTTTGTAATCGTGTGCTTTGCGGATATTAAACCTCATGAGTACCGGATAGTAAATATTTAGTATGATTTTATACCGGGTATATTTCTCTCGATATCATGTGTCAAATATTTTATTATTATCATTTCAAAATCTAATTTTGATTACTACTTTTAGGACAAAGCTGGCTGTTATTTTTTTATAACGATGATGTACAATGTATATGTGGGATACTTTGAATTGAGGGAGTACATATTTTGAAGTACAAAGAAGGATCTTTAAAATATTCTGACCATGAAATGAGGCATTATAGATCATATCAATAGGTGAACCATTCACGAAGGAACCATCATCAAAGAAAAAATAGTAGATAATGTTGCATAGTTATTATTTTCTAAATATTTTATAACTAATTATATTGAATTTAAGTGATCGTGAAATTCATGTGCAGACGCTGTGCAGATCGTGTGTTACACACTCGCATCATTATGCATAAGACACATTTAGATGGCTCGATGAAAAAACCCGCTAAAAGAGAAACAAGTTTGCATATAGATATTTTATTATATATTATCAGACTTGCAACGCGCACACTTACTAGTAATTTTTGGTTTCCTAACCGTGCGTCGAAAAGCACTTGAAACGGAAGTAGTTGCTTTCGGGCTCCTCTTTTCGTACAGAAATGTCGTACCCCCGATCCAAAATGTCATAAAGAAGCTAAGTATAGTAGATTTAACACTCGCTCCACTCGGGGAACCTTATTTCTCAGCTGGAAGCGCGTAATGTCGCGTTTGTGGGCTATTAGGACCGTCTTTAGTTTTTCTTTTGTTTTGACGGGTAGGAACGTCTTTAGTTATATGGTCGATCGTCACGGATAGACGTAGCTAGCTAGCTAGCTCCCGTGGTGACAACGAGTGACGGTCGCGTGACGAATTGACTAGAACACATTGCACTTGCTGTTAAGTACTATGCTTGCTGTACGTCAACATATGAAACACATTTTCGGTCACACTTGTACGGAGTATGTGTGAAGAACGTATGCACCTCCTGTAATACTACCACCCCGTATTCGTTTCTTTAAGACAACGTTCTTGTCCTGTCATGGCAGTAGTCAAATGCAAAGATTTCGCTTTAGGTTTAAAACCATACTAGTAAAAAAAAAGGACGTTCTCAAGGTGTCCAGAGCATATTCTCTAACATCGGACTGAGCCTAATAGAAAAATAGTGTGTGAACACGCGCCTTCTACGGCAGCAGCGTTTTTTGCATTTAGCTCTGGTTTAAATATAAGATGTTTTAGCTTTGTGAAGCTCACTGAAGGGATTTAGATACCCTTCTTTCAGAAAAAATCTTATATATTTTTTGAGGTAAAAAAAATCTTATACTCCGTCCCAAAATAAGTGACGTGAGTTTGTCTAGATAGATTCACATGTATCTAAACATGTTTTAGTATTAAATACATGTGAATTTAGACAAAACCAAATCACTTATTTTGAAACGGAGGGAGTATTTTGTAAGGAAGGAGTGAGTACTTAACAAGATCAATTGCCTAGACTTGACCTTTTGCATGCGCATAATTTTCTTGTCTGGCCTTCGGATTACGCCCGGCCCTGGGCAGGTGCACCCGGTGCGGTCGCACAGGGCCTCCGGCCTCACGGGGCCTCCACCCAAGTATACATGTATACAGGTATACGTACAACGTTGTACAGGTTAAGTTGGCAAAAAAACATTACCATATCCCAATCGCACGCACCGGGTATACTTATTGCCGTTGACTCGCACCGCAATACCGCACGGTCTCCTCGATCTCCTTCCTCCGCGGCTCCGCCCCCTCGTTCTCTTCTCCTCTTTCCTTCCCCAATCACCATCATGGCGCCATCAAGCCGTTTAGATGAAATTAATGGAGGAGGACGTTGTGTGTCATTGATTCCCAAGAAATCCGTCCAGAATTTGCAACGGTTAGAAATCCCCCTAATTCCCTCTTATATATTTCTTGGTTTAGATGTTCTTGTTTATCCGATCCGTTCTGATTCGATTAGCCCTGTTTTCTTCTTCTCCTCACTATCCTCAGGCTTGAGGAAAAGGGCAGACCCAAGGGGAATTGGGGAGTGCGGTCAGGTCAGCGGCAGCCGGAGGCAGCAGGGGCGGTGCAGCGGTAGGCCCTGCGCGGCGGTGGACGGCAGTGGCCGAATTTCAGCAGCAAGCCGGTGGCTGCGAGCCTGCGACTGGCAAGGCAACCCTGGTCAAGCTTCTTATTTTTTCCAGGTGCATTTGTTTCAGTTTGAAGTCCATGTCCTAATTTGTGTAGTTCTGTTTCTGCTTGTGTGCTAAGAATAAGATGTCATGTAGAAATTTTGAGTCTGGTTATGAAAAACGACAGAAGAAAAAGCGAAAAGATGAGTTCATAGAATCCCAAAAGGGTGCCATAGACAAATTTATTTAAAAAAATACAAGTTCTGCCAGTAGTTCTCGGGAACTATCTCTAGCAATTGTTGAACAACCAAATGAAAATTTGATAAGAATGATAACAATTCTAGTGGCCATGAAAATTTAGGCGAGGGAGATAATGTTGCGAGTGAGCATGGAAATTTAGATGGAGATGATAATAACATGACCGATCATGAACAAGAACAACATCCCTTTACCAATGATATTTATGATCCAGCAAATTGGAATAATTTAGATGACAAGTTAAGGGATATTTTAGTGGAAAAGGGGCCTATAAGAGAAGAAAACATTGTTTTTCCTTTAGATGATTCTGCTAGGCATTTTCCATATTCTTATTATTCTAAAAAAGTGACCAATGGGGAAGCTCATGACCGAGAATGGCTAGTGTATTCAAAGAGTGTTGACAACTTTTGTTGTAAGCTTTTCAAGTTAAATAATAACAAGAGTGCATTAGCTACAGAGGGAATGCGAGATTGGAGACACCTTAGTGTGAGGATTAAAGATCATGAAAATAGTGTTGATCATATTAGTAATATGAGCAATTGGAATGAGTTGAGAATTAGACTAGGAAATAGTCAAACCATTGACAAATATTTGCAACAGATATATGCAAAGGAGAAAGAACGGTTGAAACAAGTTTTGCGGAGAATAATTGATGTTGTAAAGTATCTAGGAAAACACAATTTGTCATTTCGGGGATCTAGTGAAAAGCTTTATGATGATAATAATGAAAATTTCTTAGCAACTATTGAGATGATAGCTGAGTTTGACTTGGCAATGCAAGATCATCTTAGACGCATTGAAAATAATGAAATTCACCACCATTACCTTAGTCATAAAATCCAGAACGAGTTGATCACTCTTTTAGCATCTAGTGTTACATGTTCTGTTATAGAGATTGTTAAAGAGGCCAAGTATTTCTCCATTATCCTTGATTGTACTCCAGATGTGAGTCATCAGTAGAAAATGACTCTACTTGTTCGTTGCGTTAATATGTCAAGTAAGAAAATGAGAATTCAAGAGTTCTTTCTAGGGTTTCTTAAGGTAAATGACACATCTCGTTTGGGTCTTTTTAATGAATTGCTTGATGCAATGACGTCTTTCGGTCTTGATATTGATGATGTGAGAGGGCAAGGTTATGATAATGGTTCAAACATGAAAGGCAAAAATCAAGGGGTACAAAAACGATTGCTTGATATAAATCCAAGAGCGTTATATATGCCATGTGCTTGTCATAGTCTTAATCTCACACTTTGTGACATGGCAAATTCGTGTGAAAAAGCTATTTCATTTTTTGGTGTTGTCCAATGAATATATATATTGTTTTCAAGTTCAACTAAAAGGTGGAAAACTCTCCTTGACCATGTTCCAAGTTTCACTTTGAAATCTTTGTCTAATACACGTTGGGAGATGATACATTGCAAATGTATCTATAATTTTTGATGTTCCATGCTTGGTTTTATCCACTTTCTTGTGTTTTGTTACAACTTTGGAGTACTTTTCATATGATTTTTGAACTAACCTATTAACAAGAGCCACAGTGCCAGCTGCCTGTTTTCTGCTGTTTTTGGTTCGAGGAAAGTCAGAAAATTAATATTCTCGGAATTGGACGGGACAAAAGCCAAAGTGCCTATTTTTTCGGAAGGGATCAAGTGCCAGAATACGAGACGGAGAAGGGCTAGGGGCCGGCCACACCACCTGGCCACGCGGCCAGGCTGGGCCCGCGCCAGGGGGTGGTGTGGTGGCTCCCGGCACCCCCTCGGGCTCTCCTTCCGCCTATAAGTTGCCCTCGGGACGAAAACCCTAGGTACCCGATCAAAAATCCACGAAAGATTCTGTAGCCACCGTCATCTCCATCCCTAGATCGGGAGGGATCTGAAGCTCTTCCCGGCACCCTGCCGGAGAGGGGAATTCACCCTGGAGGCCTTCTTCATCACCATGCAAGCCTCCGGTGTGATGCGTAAGTAGTTCATCCTTGGACTACGGATCCATGTAGTAGCTAGATGGCTGGTTTCTCCTCCTTTGTGCTTTCATGTTTAGATCTTGTGAGCTCCGTTCATGATCAAGATCATCTATTTGTAATCCATACATGTTGTGTTTGCGGGGATCCGATGGATATTGAGATGCTATTTCAGATTGATTATTGATTCTATCATGTCTTTGTTATTTGAGATCTTGCATGCTTTTCGTTGTTAGTAGCTATCTTGGCCTAGTAGATGCTAGCAACTTCAAGAGTTAGTATTTATGCTCGATAGTGGGTTCATGCCTCTGGTAATCTGGGGAAGTGACAGAAATCTCTAAGGTACTAGATGTGCTTTTGCTACTAGGGAGAAAACAACAATCCTTTGTTCATAGAACAATCGTATTGTTTACTTTACACGCAGTTCGTAAAGCAATAATCTGTTGCTTGCAACTTAATACTGGAGGGGGTTCGGATGATAACCTGAAGGTGGATTATTAGTCATAGATGCAGTTGGATGGCGGTCTATGTATTATGTTGTAATGCCCAATCAAGTCTTAGAGGAGTCAAGATGATTAGTATATGCATGTATTGCTTTCTCGGTGTTTGTCAATTGCCCCGCTGTAATTTGTTCACCCAGCATGTTATTTATCTAAGGAGAGCCACCTCTAGTGAACTATGAATCCCGGTCCTTTTCTTTACATACAATCTACAATCTTTTACTGCTTTGTGTTTACGTTCTGCAAACTTTTACTTCTTTCCATTCGATACGTTTAATCCTTTGTTTTCCGCAAAACACGGTGAGATTGACAACCTCATCGCAAGTTGGGGACAAAGTTTTGTGGTTGTGTTGTGCAGGTCTCCACGTTGCTACTAGCACCGGTAGTGCGTCCTGCCAAAGCTCAGTTAGTAACACCTTTAGGGTATTTCCTTGCTCCTACTGGTTTGATTAAACCTTGGTTTCATAACTGAGGGAAAACTTACTACCGTGCTCATCGTACCTTCCTCTTGGGGTTCCCAACAAGCTCTACGTCGAAAGTCGAGCGCATCAGGAGAGTAGAATTAAAAGTATCAATGCTATTAGATATCAAACTCCGGAACTAAGATCGGCTTTGTTAGAAATATCTAAAACTGGTGATGACGCCATGGCGAAAAGCAATGCCAAAACTTTATATGATACAATTGGTAAATTTGAGTTTTTACTTAGTATGGTAATTTGGCATGATATCTTGTTTTCAGTAAATATGGTGAGCAAAACTTTGCAATCCGCATCCATGTGCATTGACTCAGCCTTGCAACAAATTGAGAGGATAATGAAATATTTTGATAAGTACAGAAGTGAAGGTTTTTCTGCTAGTTTGATTATTGTCAAACAACTTGCAAATGATATGAAAATAAAACCAACATTTCCAATAAAGCGACGTGTTACTAGGAAGAAACATTTTGATGAAAGTGATGATGCTAATAACGAAGGGATTCTTGCTGCAGAAAAAGCTTTTGAAGTTAATTTCTTTTTTGTTATGGTGGACACGGCAAATACTTCATTAAAAAACAGATTTGAAGAACTTCAAGTTTTTAAAGATATATTTGGGTTTTGCTTACCTCATCAAATCTGAAGTCCTTGGATGACTCTAGGCTACGAAATTGTTGTGGGAAGTTTGCTGAAACCTTCTCTGGTAAAGATGAAAATACTAAAAAAAATTATCTATGATGTTGACTTGGATGATCTATTTTCTAAATTAAGCATGCTTCAAATGACCTTACCAGATGAACCAATGCGTGCTGCCGAGATGTTTGAATTTGTTAGAAATATAATTTTTTTTCCAAACATCTCTATTGCTTATAGACTTTTATACACTATACCCGTGACAGTAGCTTCAGCCAAAAGAAGTTTCTCAAAATTGAAATTGTTAAAAAATTATCTACGGTTAGCAATGTCACAAGAGAGATTGAATGGTCTAGCTACTATATGCATTGAGAAGGAGCTATTAGACCAAATTAATGTTGATAATATTATCAGTGACTTTGCCTCAAAAAATATTAGAACAAAATGTTTTACATAACTGTTATACTTGTCTGTTTTGCGAGTCAATACAAGAACTGAGTGTGAGATGGAGTGCGGGCTGGGGTTTGAGCTGAAGTGCAAGATGTGGAGCACAAAGTGCGAGATGAAGTGCGTTGATTCATTTCCTTGGACAACCGTAGCATCTTTATGAGTTATGTAATAAGATTTTGCATACTTCTTGTTATGTAATGCATCCATTGAAAATTCAGGAAGAAACCTGTTAAATGTTTAACTAATGGTGATATAATTTTTTTTGCTCTTTTGTTTGTGTATAGGGGGCCCATTTTTTATCTTTGCACCGGGCCTCTGACTTGTCAGGTCCGACCCTATGCTCTACGCACTTGTCAGTCAAGAGAGACGACACATGCAATGCAAGTTACTCCTACAGTACTAGAAAACCGCTTCAAGGCAGGCACGAGCACGAGTACGACCGACGGGGTCACCACTCGAGGAATCCTGTCGTGAAGCATATGCGGGGCCATTCCTTGTACTGCATGCTAACGCAGATTAGTCATCTAGTGAAATTAGTAGAAAGATCCCTGTAGCCGCGCCTGCATGGATGCATCGTTTTGATTAATTATGACCCGTTGGCATGCAAAGGACGAGATAAATAAAGAGAGGAAAAAGGCACTGCCTCGTACGACTTTTTATATTCTGTACACGAACATGTGTCATGTCCTGTTCTTCTTGTGCTGGGCATCATGTTGACTGTACATTCGTGTAGGGCTTTGTCCCGAGGCATTGGTATCGTCAGTTTCACGCCTGGATTCGTATTGTACTATATTTGTGTAATCTTTATTAGTCTCAGCTTTTGTGGTTGGTTAGAGTACTCAAGTGCCTGCAGGCAGGAGAAACACGAGGTCGCAAGGCGTCATGACCTTTTTGGTGGACACGGAACATATATATCCCGTACTCCGCTTCATCATATAGTTTTCAAAGATATATTCAGATATCTTCCTTTCAAGCAAACAACAACTGTGACCCTTCTTTTTATTAATCATTATAGGCGCGACCCTTCTTTCTAAACACATTCAGATTTCTTTGTCCGAAGAAAACAACCATACGTGTGCAAAACCTTCAGACCTGACCTATGTCATGATTGCAACTACTACTGCTAGCTCCGTGTGTTTCATATTACCCACATCTATGATTTGGCCGTAGTCAAATTATATAAAGTTTGACCAACTCACTAGTGAAAAAACTGTCGACATCCAAAATATCAAATCATTACTATGTGCTAGAATCATCGTAAAATACTTTTTATTATTATGTGCATTTGGTATTAGAGATGATAGTTTTTTCCATGTACTTGGTCAAAATTTACACTACGTAATTTTGACTAAAGCTAAAACACGAAGTAATGAAACGGAGGGAGTAATACACATGACAGTCTGTAGCACAATTACTACAAAGAAAACACACACCGTGCTATAAACACTTGTAGAATGTCACTTGGTAAAACCATGCAACTTCAACTTTGAAGAATTAAATACATACTCCCTCCGTCTTAAAATATAATGCGTCTAAGATTAGTCATAGGGCAAATTCTAGTAAATTTGACCAGATATTTAGAAACAAAAATATCTGCATCTACAATGTTGGATGGACACATTGAGAAAATGCACTTTATGGTGAATCTATCGATATTGATTCAGTATTGTTGATGTTCATTTTTTCATATAAACGTGGTCAAACTTATACAATGTTGACCTTTGACTATTCTTAGACGCTTTATAATTTAGGACGGAAGGGGCACTTTTTACTCATCCTATAGGTGGAGGAATACCATAAATAGAGAGTCTCTCAGATTATTCCCTACATGTAACCCATGGGGACTAACCTAGATCGTGTTGTCACGGTTCTTCCCCTCACCTCCTCCCTCTCCTCGCCGAATCCAGAGATTGCCACAGGGTGAGGTCTCATGTTGGCTAGTGAGTGGGAAGGATGACTACTCGTGGTGGAGGCAACGAGGCATTATTGCTTGGAGAAGTGGTGGTCGAATGCGCAAGACATGCAGGCAATGCGATATGCAAGGGTGGTGGGTAGCGGATATCAACTTCAGTGGTATGAATTGAATGATATGTTGCCACGTAGCAATTCAATGATGCCAATCGGCATTGCGATAGCTTGGGCCATGGATTTGGTTTACGGATGATATGAGGGGTCTCATCTAACCTCGTTCTCAGAGTCCCTCGACTTTCGTGTTTGATGTGTCAGATCATGGCAATGCAAGGTGCCATGCACGTGAAGGCATGTCGTGGATTCATCTCGAGGTCTGTTTCCATCCCCAAATTGTACCACCTGCCATTTATCAGTACCGCCGAACGTGCGGTGTTGCTAGAGCGTCTCCAATGAGGGATTTTGGTGGGGTCGATGACCTTTATCTCTTGTCAAAAGACATCTGAGTGTGCGTGCTTCGACGGTTGTTTGTGGGATATTTCTTGTATGGGCATGATTATGCATTGTGTGGCAGTGCCCATGCCAGGACCATGTGCATCAACATCGTATTCATCATCCCATCACCGACAAATCATATGGCATTTTTTTGGTGGTGTTTCTCGACTATCTGCTCTTGGGCTTCGGTGTGAAAATGCTAGGTCTCACCTTAATTTGTCATAGTTGATTTGTCATAATTCAATAGATACAAAAGAAAACATGTCTAAGGGAGGACTCGCAAAGGATATTTAACTTTCTATTTTGTGATGAACTAGAGACGGTCAACCACTTATTCTTTATTTGTTCTACCGCAATGTATATCTGAAGTATGGGAAGTGTGGCAAATGGGGAGCCTACTAGACCAACTGTTTTCCCAGTATTTGTTTGGATTGCCAAGTGATGAGTGCATATTTGAAGCATTTCTACTTGATGTTTTTATATTTGTAGTAGTAGGATTTTGGTATTTTACCGCGCTTGTCCGTACCTATTATGCTTGTTTCAGCAGGATCCTAAAATACTAAGTCAATGAAGAACATGATAATAAGATGTAACATCCCAAAATTTTCATCTGAAAATCATCATCATTGCATTCATTTCATCATGGCATGTACTACCTTGCATTAAGTTTGTCCTCCAAAAATTTGGTGAAATTTAGAGACATTTTGGAGCACTTTTGCTAAATCCAAAAACTAGAAGAAAATAAATTCTAAAAGAAAAAGAAAAGGAGGGAAAAGAATTTTAAACAGCAGCAGTTTTCGGCTCAACTGGCCCAACCAGCCCACCCAGGCCTCTCTCCCCCCCCCTCTGTCTTTTCTCACACCCCCCTGCTCACCCCCACCCACTTACCTCCTGGCCCCACGCCACGTCGACGCCACCTCACCTTCTTCCACGCGAACGGCCACCACCTCCTCCCTTCCTCTACCGTTTCCAAGTCCGGCCGAATTCGAGTGTGACCGCGATTAAATCGCCATCACAGCCACCTCTACTTAACCCCCTCCCCCTCCTCGTCAGTTTCCCCCAACCACAGCCCCTGGAGAGCCCCCAGGCTCCCCAATTACCAGCTCCAACCACCGTCGTTCGAAGCTACTCCGGCGACGATTCCGGTGAGCTCCGGTCACGCCGCGCCCTTCTCTCTGCCCTGTCTTGATTGCGGGGTCCTGGCGCGTGTTTTAACCCCGGCCACGTGCCTTCTTTTGCTCCAGGTCAACGACATGGTCTACTCCGGCGAACTTCCTCTGCCGCCGTTGTCCATCGATTTTTCCGGTGAGGTTAGGGTTTCCGCCGCCTCCTTTTGGTCTCTGCTAGGTCGTGCTGACCTGGGCGCGTCTCACTAACCCCGTTGCTTGCTTGTCCGAGCCCCAGGCCGTCATCTCCGACATAGAGCCGCGGGCTCCGCCGTCGACGCAACTCCGGTGAGGGATCGTGACTGAACCAGAGCACCCCCACGCCACCGTGACCTCCATCGAGACCGCCACGACCGCCTCGACCTCTGGTACGTGTACACGGACTCCCTGCCCCTGTAGAACCACCGGAACGCTGTCGGCCGCCGCTCCACCGCTGCGCGCAGCTAGTCAGCGCCGCCCGTTTCCGGCCAGGCCCTAGGAGCCGTTAGATTTATCGTCAGCGGTTAGGATTAGATCCCGACCGAAGCGGTATGGGCCGATCAGACCCGTCCGTTTGTCACTTAAGATCTAACGGTCTGAAGCGGTCGATCCAACCGAACCGGTACAGGCCAATCAGGTTGCGCCACGTCGCCCAGGATTTTCTGTTTAAATAGAAATTAGACAGATTTTGTATTAAACTTAAAAAATCCATAACTTTTGTTTCACAATTCAGAAAAATGCAAATTTGGTGTCTATGGATTCAGAAAAATAAGACCTTTATTGTGGAGGCCTTGTTTCACACTTTTGCCTCTGAAAAATTGGAATTATAGGCAGAACCTTTTTAGGAGTATTTTGCTCATAAAAATTGTTCTATAAATTGTTTTGGGGTATTTCTTATGCATTTAGATGAGATATTTTACCCTCTGTACTGTAGACTCTGTAAATTATAGAGTTGTGATCATATCATTGCATTTTGCATGCATTCATGGTTTTTGTAATGTTTTATTGATTGAATTATTGTTGTTGTATTGATCTTGTGTAGATTGTGTGGATTGTGAAGTTTGTTGCTGTGCGGATTGTACCTATTCCCCTAGATACCAAGGCAAGTGATATTTCATCTCATGTCCTATTATTTTCACTATTGCATTAGTGTTATTTTGGTAGATCTTAGCATGATAGGATTATTTATGTGTCACTATACTATGCTATGCTACCCTATAGATTATATCATGGTAGTACTTCCTCGTTGAAAGACTTCGTATGCTAGAGTGCTTAGCCATGCTATTAGAATTCGTGGGTGGAAAATACATATCAAGATAGTATGGAAAGATATTATTTTGTTTGACTAAGAAAAGAACTAATGTTAATGAAACACCTGGGTGGAATGGGACTTGCTTGGATTATGTTGAGTGGTTACTCAGGGGCCATGTCTATGGTCAGCTGGTGTATCACACTTGTGGATGGCCACCCAGGAACAAAGAGATTGGAGACATTCTTGTCATGAAGCTTCCAGTGCAGCCACATGGCATATGGGCTCTGTCTTGACCAACTAAGTTGCAAGAACTCAGCCAGACGGACAGAAGGTGGTAGATGTGGTAGGATGGAACGCGTCTGTGGTGGTCTGAGGGATTGCTTCTGAAAGGTCTTGTCTCGATGCATGTCGAGTCTTGTGGGGAAAGTGCACCGCCTCTCGAGAGGGTAAAACTAAGTACTTAGCCGTGTCCCAGGTTATGGACAACTTCTCAGCCTCAAGACAGTGAAGTAGTTCAATAATCTCCTCATCCAAATTTCTCTAAGTTAAAACTTGTGGGTGAACATGGGTAGAGGTTCCGTGATGTCTATCACTGGTACCTTAGTGTTTGAATGAGAAAACTTACTCTTCAAAAACTATAACTTAACTAGCTTTTTGCAAAGCCAGCCATAACCCCACTTAGCCATATATTCATGTAGCTGTTGGATTATACTAAGTATCTATGGTATCACTTGCCAATACAATTCCAAATGTATTGACCCTTGTGGCTATAACTTATTATGTTGCAGGATACTCTGATGATGAGTAGGGTTGCGGGTCTACACTCGACATGCTTGCCTGTGGCACATGAAGATTGAAGACTCTATTATTACTATGCTATGTAATGTGAACTTTAAGTGTCTTAGCCTTGGGCTAAGTGAGTTGTAAGAACCATTATATTCCTGGATATGCGATGTAATAATGACCTTTGTTTCTGTGTACTTCATCTTAAACTGTGGGTGCTAGCATTTCGATCCAGGGACTAGCACTGCAATCACAGGGATCTTACCTTATTATAGTGAGATCTTACAGATGGTATCAGAGCACTGTGTTGCCTGTAGGTTCGTAACCCTAGAATGGATTAGACTAAGGAAAACCCTTAGGAAAAATAACTCTATATTCCAACCTTACACTTGTCTATTCATCTAGTAAAGCTTTCCCTAATCATCCTTCTCATCTATTTTTGTAGATGTCCACCATCAATGAATCTGTCAAGAAGGGACCGCTGATGACTATGACCCTGGAATGTGAGACAGAATTTCCCAATGTACTTAAGAACCTCATGCTCGGCTTGGGGATGAATGGTGATGCCGTGTACAAGGGATTTCCTGTGATAGACGAAGGACAAGAGTATTGGTGGGTGCAACTCCATTTGTACAAGGACAAGGAGGATGATTCCAAGAGTACAGGATTCTGCATGTTCACCAACTCTGAAATGCACCCGTCATTCTTTGACTCTACAAGGAATGCTGCATGGAAAGCTATTGAGGAACTTGGGGAGAGACTCAAGTATAGAATGCTCAATACTCAGGAAGATCTCAAGGAGGAGAAGCGTCTTGTTCAAGACTCAAAGGCCACTGTGAAACGCCTAAGTAAGGATATCATAGGCCTAGCTTTGGAGCTATGTGACCAAGACACTGCCAAGGATTTCCAGATTGCCACCTTTGTTAAGGAGTGAGCTATTAGTTGGACCACCACCTTGGCGTTTTATCACGTTAGTATTTTGATCATACCAACTTATGTGGTATGGCAAAAATAAGTTATGGCTGGAACCTTGAGTGCTTGAGTCGAATAATGTATTGCTACTTGGAGTGTTCTGTTGGTTGATTTTTATTTTGTGACTTGTGTTTACTTTCTTTATTGTGTGTTACTAATTTTCTCCATACTATGCAAAAGATGCCGAGTTTTTTCTACAGCACGGCCGAGGATTTCAAGGGGACTCGCTTTGGGACTCGTATGTTGGAGCTAGTCCAAGTGCTCGCTCTTCCAATCCCTACCATTCAGGGACTTCAGCTGAGGAAGTTTCAAAGGAAGGACTTATGGGGATTCAGAGTTACCCAGCCAGGACGTGAGACAGAGTCCCAAACTGGGGAGATTGCCTTCAAGATACTCTATGATGACATGGAAAGGGGCCTCAACGTCGCTGTGCAGGAGCTGTTGGGACGCCTATGTGGACGTCACTCTTTTGAGATCAGGAGCCACTACTTCCATTTCTTTTGGAGGCGCGACGAGGATGGAGAGCCTATTGTGTTAGACGAGGCCACTAAGGAGTCTATCAAGCCCGTGCTTCACTACCTCCAGGACTTAGAGAGCCTTATTAGACACCTTGATACCGATAGGACTAATGTGATGCTTAGCAACGATGAACTACGAGTCCAACTTAAGGAGAAGGACAAGGCTTTCCTGGAATAGGAAAATCGAATCAAGGAAATGGAGAAGAAGTTTGAAGACGAAGAGAAGAAATTCAATAGCCAAGAGAAGAGAGTTCAGGAGAAGAATAAGAAGATTAGAGACTTGGAGACCGAGTTAGAGCTTGAGGATATTGAGCTGGAAGCGGATCACGAGGTGATAGAGATGCTACGCACTCAGAAGAGAGAGTTACAGACAAAAATCGATGCTCTGACTACAAGCTTGGAGGAATACAAGGCAGGGTTCGCAGCAGCAGGACTTGCACTAGTGGAGGAGGAAGTCGACATGGAGGAGTAGTGATGCTGTTCCATCTACCTATCGTTCTATTATTATTGAGTGCATAGGTCATACCGACTTGTGGGTGACTATGCTAGTATGTTTATTTTTGCAAACTCTGTCATTGATGTGTTGTTGAACTTGCATGTGCTTGTTTGTCCGATTGTTGTTTTTTATTTGGGTTATCTATCATTACTTACCCTTATTAAACCCACAGATGCCTCCCCGACGCAACAACGAGGATGACAATGGCAATGGAATGCAGCAGATGATGGCTGCGCAGACCCAATTGATGCAAATGATGACTCAATTCATGGTAACCCAGAATCAGAACAACAATAATAACAATAACAACAACCAGAACAATCCACCACCTCTGGATATGCTGACCAGATTTCTAAGGCTGAGACCTGCTAAGTTCTCGGGTACCACTGACCCCATGGTAGCAAATGATTGGCTACGTTCTATGAATAAGGACCTAGTCACGGTTGGTTGCACGGATGCAGAAAAGGTCAGATTTGCAGCACACTTATTGGAAGGTCATGCAGCTACTTGGTGGGACAATTTCCAGGTTACTCACCCTATTGAGGAAATGACTTGGGCAATGTTTGAAGATGGGTTTCGCACTACTCACATCTCTTCTGGAATAATGGGGTTGAAGAAAAAGGAGTTTCATAACCTCAAGCAATGCCACCGCAGTATTTCTGAATACATCGAAGAGTTCAATAATTTGTCACGTTATGCACCCGATGATGTTGACACTGATGCAAAGAGAAAGGAGAGGTTCCTAGATGGGCTGAATGATGAAATTTATATGCAACAATCTGTTGTATATGTTCCAACTTATCAATCCTTGTGTGATAAAGCTACCATCCTGGAAAACAAGATGAAACAAGTGGAGGGTAGAAAGAGAAAGCACCATTTTGATTAGTTTGGATCAGGATCTCCTCACAAGCGCTCTCATGGTGAAGGAAGTGGGAGTTCAGGATTCCACAAGAATGGGAATCATAATAACCATCGTAACAATAACCACAACCATGATGGAAACAATCATCATGGACATAACAAAAGTGGATTCAGGAACAACCACAATGGTCATGGCCATGGAAACCAAAATGGTCAGAATCATCACAGTCAGCCAGCAAAGAAAGACATCAGTCAAGTGGAATGTTTCAAGTGCAAGAAGACATGGCACTATGCTAATGAATGCCCAGAGAAGAAGACTGATGGGGCTAAGCCAAACCCATTCCAAAAGGGTCATGTGAATCATTAATGTGGAAGAAATTTAAGAAGGATCTGATGCCGTGATCGGTAAGTTCAAGATTAATTCCTTTCCTGCACCTATCCTTTTCGATACTGGCGCATCGCATTCATTCATTTCAAGAGCATTTGTAATCCAAAACGAACTCTCCACTGAAACCATTGGATGTCCCATTAAAGTAAGCTCCCCAGGTGGAGAAATGATAGTAAATTCTGGATGCCGACAGATAATCCTAGAAATTGGAAAGAACAAGTTTCCGGTTAGTTTAATAATCCTAGAGTCCCAAGGATTAGATGTTATATTAGGGATGGACTGGCTGACCCGTTATGAAGGGGTGATTGATTGTGCCAAGCGAATTGTTATGCTCACCACCCTAGAAAATAAAAGGATCAGGTTCAAGTCTAACTTTGAACCCAAGGGGAGCAAGGTTAATTCTCTTAAGGGGGTTAGCCTAGACAGTGTGCCAATAGTAAAGGAGTACCCAGATGTGTTCCCCGAAGAATTACCTGGCATGCCACCAGATAGGGATGTGGAGTTTCTGATAGACCTACTGCCAGGGATGGGGCCTATAGCAAAGAGACCTTATAAAATGTCGGTGGACGAGTTAAAAGAACTCAAGAAACAGCTAGGAGAACAGTTGAAAAAGGGATTTATCCAACCAAGTTCGTCGTCTTGGGGAGCACCAGTCTTGTTTGTTGAAAAGAAGGACCGAAGTCAAAGGCTATGCATAGATTATCGTTCACTTAATGAAGTGACCATAAAGAATAAATATCCTCTGCCTAGAATAAATGATCTCTTCGATCAGCTAGAGGGAGCCTGTGTGTTCTCAAAAATTGATCTTCGATCAGGATACTTCCAACTAAAGATTAGAGAACATGACATACCCAAGACTGCATTCACCACTAGATATGGGTTGTATGAATACACAGTGATGTCGTTTGGATTGACTAATGCACCAGCCTATTTCATGAACATGATGAATAAGGTATCCATGGAATTCCTTGACAAGTTCGTAGTAGTATTCATCGATGATATATTGGTATATTCCAAGAGCAACAAAGAACATGAAGAACATCTATGCCTGATTCTAGAGAAACTCAGGGAACATAAACTTTATGCCAAGTTCAGCAAATGTGAATTCTAGCTGAATGAAGTGGGTTTTCCTGGGCACATAGTATCTGGAAATGGTATAGCTGTTGATCCAGCAAAATTGGCAATCGTGACAGAATGGGAACCTCCTAAATCAGTTAAGGAAATCCGTAGTTTCCTTGGCCTAGCCGGGTACTACCGGAGGTTCATTGAAAATCTCTCTAAGATAGCAAAGCCCATGACTGATCTGCTAAAGAAGGAGAAGAAGTTTAATTGGACAGATTCTTGCGAAACTAGCTTTCAGGAATTGAAAAAGAGACTTGTGTCAGCACCAGTGTTATGTTTGCCAGACCTTGAGAAAGACTTTCAAGTATATTGTGATGCATCTCACCAAGGATTAGGAGGTGTACTGATGCAGGAAGGTAGAGTTGTAGCTTATGCATCAAGGCAACTAAAAAATCATGAAGTGAACTATCCTACTCATGATCTAGAGTTGGCATCAGTTGTACATGCCTTAAAAACATGGATGCATTACCTCATGGGAAAACATTGTGAAATGTTCACTGATCACAAGAGTCTGAAATACATTTTTACATAGAAAGAACTCAACATGAGACAAATAAGATGGCTAGAACTTATCAAAGATTACGACTTAAGTTTGCAATACCACCCTGGAAAGGCAAACGTCGTGGCCGATGCATTAAGCCGCAAGGTTTATGTAAATGGCCTCAATAAAGGAGAGTTGTCGGAGGAGTTGTGTGCCCAATTTCGAGAGCTGAGACTTGAGATAGTGCCTGAAGGGTACCTTGCATCCTTGGAAGTGCAACCCACACTAATGGACAGAATTCAAGAAGCGCAAAAGTTGGACAAAGAAATAGAAGTAATCAAAAGTAAAGTTAGTGAAGGCAAGGCAAAAGGATTCAATGTAGATGATCAAGGAATCTTATGGTACGAAAAACGTATCTGTGTTCCGCAGGATCTTGAACTTAAGAAGTTGATCTTACAAGAAGCGCACAACTCGCCATATTCAATTCATCCTGGCAACACCAAGATGTATATGGATGTTAAGGAGAGGTTTTGGTGGAATAATTTAAAGAAAGACATAGCAGAGCACATTGCCTTGTGCGACGTGTGCAGTCGTGTAAAGGCAGAACATCAGAAACCGGCAGGATTATTACAACCACTGCCAATACCTGATTGGAAATGGGATAAAATTGGTATGGACTTTATCACCGGACTGCCCAGGACTAAATCCAGATACGATTCTATATGGGTTATCGTTGACCTCTTGACAAAAGTGGCCCATTTCATACCAGTGAAGACCACTTATACAAATGCAAAGCTAGCCAAGATATACATGAATAGAATTGTATGTTTGCATGGGGTTCCTAAAAGTATCGTGTCTGATAGAGGGACTCAATTCACTTCGCACTTTTGGCGACAACTTCACGAATCACTGGGAACTCGGTTAGAATTCAGCACTACATTTCATCCGCAAACTGATGGGCAGACAGAAAGGACCAATCAAATATTAGAGGATATGCTGAGAGCATGTGCGTTAGATTATGGATCCAGTTGGGATGAAAGTCTAACATACGCAGAATTTTCCTACAATAACAGCTATCAATCAAGCATAGAAATGGCTCCGTTTTAATTTCTTTATAGAAGGAAGTGTACTACACCATTGCTGTGGAATGGAGTAGGAGAAAGAAATTTGTTCGGGCCAGACCTAATCAAGGAGGCTGAAGAGAATGTCAAGATGGTAAGGGATAGGCTAAAGGTAGCCCAATCTCGGCAGAAGAGCTATGCTGATCCAAAACATAGAGAGGTTACCTATGAGGTTGGTGATAGAGCTTATCTCAAGGTATCACCACTTCGTGGTGTGAAAAGATTTGGAACCAAAGGAAAATTAGCACCATGCTATGTAGGACCTTTCAAGATTTTGAGCCACAAAGGAGAAGTGGCATATGAGATAGAATTACCAGAATCTCTGTCAGCAGTTCATAATGTATTCCATGTCAGTCAGCTGAAAAAGTGTCAACCAGAGATGGAAGAAACTTCGTTGAAAGACACTATACCATTAGAGGAAGTTCAGCTAGAGAATGATCTCACTTATGAAGAAAAACCTATTAAGATTCTGGAGACAGCAGGAAGAATTACCCGTACCAAGACAATCAAATTCTGCAAAGTGCAGTGGAACCATCACACTGAATCAGAAGCAACATGGGAGCAAGAGGATGACCTTCGGAGAGATCACTCTCACCTATTTGCTAGCCAACCCGAATCTCGAGGGCGAGATTCATCTTAAGCGGGGTTAGATTTGTAACATCCCAAAATTTTCATCTGAAAATCATCATCATTGCATTCATTTCATCATGGCATGTACTACCTTGCATTAAGTTTGTCCTCCAAAAATTTGGTGAAATTTAGAGACATTTTGGAGCACTTTTGCTAAATCCAAAACCTAGAAGAAAATAAATTCTAAAACAAAAAGAAAAGGAGGGAAAAGAATTTTAAACAGCAGCAGTTTTCGGCCCAACTGGCCCAACCAGCCCACCCAGGCCTCTCTCCCCCCTCTCTGTCTTTTCTCACACCCCCTGCTCACCCCCACCCACTTACCTCCTGGCCCCACGCCACGTCGACGCCACCTCACCTTCTTCCACGCGAACAGCCACCACCTCCTCCCTTCCTCTGCCGTTTCCAAGTCCGACCGAATTCGAGCGTTACCGCGATTAAATCGCCATCACAGCCACCTCTACTTAACCCCTCCCCCTCCTCGTCAGTTTCCCCCAACCACAACCCCTGGAGAGCCCCTAGATTGTGTGGATTGTGAAGTTTGTTGCTGTGCGGATTGTACCTATTCCCCTAGATACCAAGGCAAGTGATATTTCATCTCATGTCCTATTATTTTCACTATTGCATTAGTGTTATTTTGGTAGATCTTAGCATGATAGGATTATTTATGTGTCACTATACTATGCTATGCTACCCTATAGATTAGATCATGGTAGTACTTCCTCGTTGAAAGACTTCGTATGCTAGAGTGCTTAGCCATGCTATTAGAATTCGTGGGTGGAAAATACATATCAAGATAGTATGGAAAGATATTATCTTGTTTGACTAAGAAAATAACTAATGTTAATGAAACACCTGGGTGGAATGGGACTTACTTGGATTATGTTGAGTGGTTACTCAGGGGCCATGTCTATGGTCAGCTGGTGTATCACACTTGTGGATGGCCACCCAGGAACAAAGAGATTGGAGACATTCTTGTCATGAAGCTTCCAGTGCAGCCACATGGCATATGGGCTCTGCCTTGACCAACTAAGTTGCAAGAACTCAGCCAGACGGACAGAAGGTGGTAGATGTGGTAGGATGGAACGCGTCCGTGGTGGTATGAGGGATTGCTTCTGAAAGGTCTTGTCTCGATGCATGTCGAGTCTTGTGGGGAAAGTGCACCGCCTCTCGAGAGGGTAAAACTAAGTACTTAGCCGTGTCCCAGGTTATGGACAACTTCTCAGCCTCAAGACAGTGAAGTAGTTCAATAATCTCCTCATCCAAATTTCTCTAAGTTAAAACTTGTGGGTGAACATGGGTAGAGGTTCCGTGATGTCTATCACTGGTACCTTAGTGTTTGAATGAGAAAACTTACTCTTCAAAAACTATAACTTAAACTAGCTTTTTGCAAAGCCAGCCATAACCCCACTTAGCCATATATTCATGTAGCTGTTGGATTATACTAAGTATCTATGGTATCACTTGCCAATACAATTCCAAATGTATTGACCCTTGTGGCTGTAACTTATTATGTTGCAGGATACTCTGATGATGAGTAGGGTTGCGGGTCTATACTCGACATGCTTGCCTGTGGCACATGAAGATTGAAGACTCTATTATTACTATGCTATGTAATGTGAACTTTAAGTGTCTTAGCCTTGGGCTAAGTGAGTTGTAAGAACCATTATATTCCTGGATATGTGATGTAATAATGACCTTTGTTTCTGTATACTTCATCTTAAACTGTGGGTGCTAGCATTTCGATCCAGGGACTAGCACTGCAACCACAAGGATCTTACCTTATTATGGTGAGATCTTACATAAGAACTATCATATTATGTGTTAATATGATATTTTGGCGTGATAAAAGCCAGCTAAATGATTTTCCATGCAACTAGGTGAAAGGAGGACGCGAGGAGAGACAACAGGGACCATAATGAGCGCTAGTGCGGGGGAAGACCGCCCGTATTGACCTCCGGTGGCTTCGCCTCGTCAAATAGTTTCGCATCGCGCAGAAGGATCTAAGATCCGATATTCACAGACACCAGAAACACTGAAACTTCACCTCTGGAAAGGGATCTGGAGGAGGAACTTGCAAAAAGGCGTCACCCCCGCTGCTACATGGGTCATTAGAGGACAAGACATCATCCTCTTCATCATCAACCATTGCATCTCCATCACCAACATCATTCCCCATCTCATTCCCCTCCATTAGTTGTCTTTATATTTTGTGCACGAGCATGTGTCATGTCTTGTTTTCTTGTGCTGGGCATCATGTTGATTACATTCGCGTAGGGCCATCGTTGTTTATCTACGGCTCAGAGAAAAGGGGTGCTAAGTTTTGTCCCGAGGCATTGGTATCGCCAGTTCACGCGTGGAGTACTATATTTGTACTCTTTATTAGTCTCAGCTTTTGTGATTAATTAGACTACTCAAGTGCCTGCATGGAGGAGAAACACGAGGTCACAGGGCGTCATGACCCTTTTGGTGGACACATAACATATATATCCCGTACTCCGGTTCATGTAGTTTTCAAACATATATTCAGATTTCTTCCTTTCAAGCAAACAACCGTGACCCTTATTTTCATTAATCATTATAGGCGTGATCCTTCTTTTCAAAGACATTCAGATTTCTTTGTCTCAAGCAAACAACCGTACGTGTGCAAAACCTTGAGATCTGACCTATGTTATGATTGCAACTACTACTGCTCCGTGTGTTTCTTATTACCCGCATCTATGATTTGGCCGTAGTCAAATTATATGAAGTTTGTCCAACTCAGTAGTGAAAACTATCAACATCCAAAATATCAAATCATTACTACGTGCTAGAATCATCATAAAATTCTTTTTTTATTATGTGTATTTGGTATTGGAGATGATATTTTTGTATGTACTTGATCAAAATTTACACTATGTAACCCTGACTAAAGCTAACATGCGGAGTAATAAAACAGAGGGAGTAATACACATAACAGTATGTAGCACAATTACTATAATGAAAACACACCCCCTATAAATACTTTCAGAATGTCGCTTTGTAAAACGTTGCAACTTGAACTTTGAAGAATTGAATACATACTCCCTCCGTCCCAAAATATAATGCGTCTAAGATTAGTCATAAGTCAAATTCTAATAAATTTGACTGAATATTTAGAAAAAATATCTACATCTACAATGTTGGATGGACACATTGAGAAAATATACTTTATGGTGATCTATTGATATTGATTCAGCATTGTAGATGCTCATTTTTTATATAAACTTGGTCAAACTTATAAAATGTTGACCTTTGACTATCCTTAAACGATTTATAATTTGGGACGGAGGGAGTACTTTTACTCATCCTATAGGTCGAGGAATACCATAAATAGAGAATCTCTCAGATTGTTCCCTACATGCAACCCATGGGGACTAACCTAGATCGCGCTGTCACGACTCTTCCCCTCACCTCCTCCCTCTCCTCGCCGAATCCAGAGATCGCCACAAGGTGAGGCCTCATGTTGGCTAGTGAGTGGGAAGGACGACTACTCGCGGTGGAGGCAACGAGGCATTGCTTGGAGAAGTAGTGGTCGAATGCGCAAGACATGCGGGCGATGCGATATGCAAGGGCGGTGGGTAGCGAATATCAACTTCTGTGGTATGAATTGAATGATATGTTGCCTTGTAGCAGTTCAATGATGTACATCGGCGTTGTGATAGCTTTGGCCATGGATTTGGTTTACCGATGATATGAGGGGTCTCATCTAACCTCGTTCTCAGAGTCCCTGGACTTTCGTGTTTGTTGTGTCAGATCATGGCAATGTAAGGTGCCATGCATGTGAAGCGTGTCATGGATTCATATCGGGGTTGGTTTCCATCTCCAAATTGTACGACCCGCCATTTATCAGTACAGACGAAGGCGCGGTGTCGCTAGAGCATCTCCAATGAGGGATTTTGGTGGGGCCGATGACCTTTATCTCTTGTAAAAAGACATGTGAGTGTGCATGCTTCGACGGTTGTTTGTGGGATATTTCTTGTATGGGCATGATTATGATTGCGTGACAGTGTCCATGCCATGACCGTGTGCATCAACACCGTATTCATCATCCCATCACCGAAAAATCATATGGCATTGTTTTGGTGCTGTTTCTCGACTACCCGCTCTTGGGCTTCAGTGTGAAAATGCTAGGTCTCACCTTAATTGGTCATAGTTGATTTGTCATAATTCAATAGATACAAAAGAAAACTTGTCTAAGGGAGGACTCGCAAAGGATATTTGACTTTCCATTTTGTGATGAACAAGAGACGGTTAACCACTTATTCTTTCTTTGTTCTGTTGCAAAAATATATGTGAAGTATGGGAAGGGTAGCAAATGGGGAGCCTACTAGACCAGCTATTTTCCTAGTATTTTTTTGGATTGCCAAGTGATGAGTGCATATTTGAAGCATTTTTACTTAATGTTTTTGCATTTGTAGTAGTAGGATTTTCGTATTTTACCGCGCTCACCTGCACCTTTTATGCTTGTTTCAGCAAGATCTAAAATACTAAGTCAATAAAGAACATATCAATAAGAACTATCACATTATGTGTTAATATAATATTTTGACGTGATAAAAGCCAACTAAATGTTTTTTCACGCAACTAGGCAAAAGGAGGATGCGAGGAGAGACACCCGGGGCCATAACGAGCGTTAATGCGGGGAAGACCGCTCGTACTGCATGCCCGTACTGACCTCTGATGGCTTCGTCCCGTCAAATAGTTTCACCTCGCGTAGACGGATCTGAGATCCGACATTCACAGACACTAGAAACACCGAAACTTCACCTCTGGAAAGGGATCCAGAGGAGGAACTTGCAAAAAGGCATCACCCACGCTGCCACACGGGTCATTGGAGGACAAGGCATCATCCTCTTCATCATCAACTGCTGCATCTCCATCACCAATATCATTCCCCATCTCATTCCCCTCCATTAATTATAATTCCAATTACTTTTGTGGATTTGTACTCGAATTCCTCCATATACTTTCATTCCATTCATATTATTATGATGATGTTGTTGATTATCTCTGTGTGTGAGTACTTTACCTTGTTCTTAGGGAGATGGAGAAACCCTAGCAATATTATAATATGAAATGAAGATTGAAAGGATTGAGATGTCGCCTAGAGGGGGGGTGAATAGGAAATTTAAAAACTATTACGGTTTTGGCTTGATAGAATGCGGAATTAAACTAACGTTTATTTTACAAGCACAAAACCTAAATACACTAGGCTCAACTAAGTGCACCAACAACAAGATAAGCTAAGCAAGCTAGCACAAGATAAATACCACAAGTGATAAGCAAGATATAAGTACTTCAAGCTCGATGGCTATCACAAGGAAAGTAAGCTCGCGTATAGAGATAACCGAGGCACGCTAAGACGAAGTTGTATTCCCGTGTTCCCTTCCAAGTAAGGTACGTCACGTTGGAGAGATGTGGGATTCCACGAAGGATTTCCCAACGCCACGAAGGCTCACCTTCTTCTCCGAGTCTATCCCACGAAGGAATAGGCCCTTTCCTTATGGCTAGCTTTTCCTCCACTCCGGAGATGGCAAGCTCGACAACTACTTCACAAGCTCCACGAAGGATAAGCCTGAGTCTCTTCACGATCTTACACGAAGAGGACACCGCGGCACCAACCGCCAAGCCAACTAGGAGGTCACCCTCCAAGAGCAACAAGCTCACGGTCTCTCACTCGAACAAATCGTAGTGGAGAGCTCAACACTTATGCAAGAATGCAAAGCAAGAACACCAAGAGCATTCAAATCCCTCACTCTCAAATCCCACCAAAGCAACAAGTTCTAGGGAGGAATTAGAGAGGAAGAACAATGGTGGAAGTCAACAAATGACTCCAAGATCTGGATCCAATGGGCTCCCCTCACTTAGAGGAGGAATTGATTGGTGGGGATTGTAGATCTAGATCTCCTCTTCCAAAGCCCTCAAAAAGATGCAAGAATCATAGGAGGGAAGGGAGAGGAAGCAAGCTCAAGAGGTTCAACAATGGAGGCCAATTTCGTGCTCAAGAACACCCAAAAACATTGGCGGAAGAACCCCCTTTTATAGGGAAAAGCAAATATGGCCGTTGGAGAGAAAACAGCGAAAACTCGGTTCCAAAGTCGGTTGGACCGGCCCCAGAACCGGGAAACTCGGTCCCCAGGCCAGAGGACCGACCTACAAACCGAAATACCTCTGTTTGCCAACCCGGAATAGACTCGGTCGCGAAAACCAAAAAATCCGGTCTACCGGAGCTGGAACCGGACCGTCCAGTGTGGGGCTCGGTTGAACCGGATCCACAACAGGGATGAAACTGACTTCACGAAAAACGTAATAACTTTTGCATCCGGACTCCGATTTCGATGATATTGGGCTTGTTTTGACGAGGATAACAAGCTCTACAATATGCTGCATGAAAACATCATAGTCCATCAAAGGAAGATAGAACCAAATGAGGAAAGGTATGGAGCCTCCCTATAAGAAGAACTGGTAAAACCTTCAAACTCGAAAACACCATATAAGATGCATACGAATTTCATATTCGATGAACTTGGGCTTGTTGAAGAGCTAGCAACAAGCTCAAGAACCTCACATAGAGAAAATACAAAGAAGCAACAAAATAGGAAGATGCAAAGTATGCCAAGGATTGAGCTCCCTACGACGATGTGATCAAGTTACCCAACTGAAAGCCCCTCTTGATAGTGCAGCTATCTATCCTATAACCCGGTCTCCCAACAACCACCTTGAGACCGTAAAAGGAAAACCTAGCAAGGCCATACCTTTGCCTTGCGCATCCCGCTTGATCTTGATGACAACGCTTCAAGCTCCATCCAAGCCAGAATGCACCACTTGATCATTGTTGCTTCGTGAAGACTCATAATTTGCTCCCCCATACACCACTATGGGATAGCTTCATTAAGACACATCTTCAAATGTGCATTATCACCAATATGGATGGCAAGCATCAAGCAAATGATCTTCTCGAGATGCTTATCTTGAACTTGCCCTTCTCAACCTTGATGGCGATCACCACTTGATGCCATCCTCTCATGGGCTATTGAGATCTTCACTTTTGAAGCATGCCCATGAAAAGATACCTATCCCATATATAAAACACAAAGGAACATATATAATGGGTTAGTTCATGATGCATAAATGATAAGGCTTACCACACCACAAGATCCATGTGGTACATTCTTTATGCTTCATGTGTTGACCAACTTGAAATCACTCTTCACTCTTTGGATTGGTCAACCAAGTGTCTTCTCATGCTCCATCTCAATATCTTGAGGTACATAAGGAATTCTTCATTTGATTACATGCTCTAAATTTTAATCAACCATAGCTCAACTAATGAGGCTATCATGACACCGACTTAGAGCCATATCTTGAATTCTTCTATTGAAATCACACTCTCAAGATCTTGAACATATCATATTCTTATCTTCAATTCGATGATCTTGATGCCAAAACTCAAGGTATATCTTTATCTTCATGGCATCCACACTTGAATCCAACATATGGACTACAAGCATGACCTATGGAATATTCCTTCATATAAAACTCAATGAAAATATTAGTCCATAGGGATTGTCATTAATCACCAAAACCACACATAGGGGCAATTACCCTTTCAATCTCCCCCATTTTCGTAATTGATGACAATCACAACAAGAGGGTTTATATAATGAATATTAGAAACAAGTACGCAACTTATCCGAGAATAAGTTGTATACAAGAGGTTGTATTTGATATGGTTAAGTAACACAAAGATACTAGCCCATATCAAAACTGCTTCTACTCACACAAACTACAACTAATGCAAGAGATGTGAGTAGAACCAACATATATAGAGCAAACTCCCCCACAATATATGCACGTGTGATGAACTTGAATTTCATTGCATACATTGTCAAGCATAACCTTTGGGAGAGTTTCCACTATATATATTCAACCATGCAATACATAATAAAGATGAAATGCATGAAAGGCAAACACTTAAGAACAAACCAATCTTAAGTAGAAAACCATTTCCCTTAAAACTCTCTAAACTTCTCACGCATTGATAACAAGTGCCAAAATGGATGACAAAGTTAGAAGGCCAATATAGTTGAAGTTCCTCCCAAGGTGTGCATTTCTCATAATATGAGTGAAATCATATGCACATATCCAATGACGAATACTTGGAGGAAATCAACTATATTGAGGATCAAATATTGCTAAAAGGACAACAAGGTGAAGAAACTTCAACGGATGAAGCAAGCAATCAAAAGATCCAAATAATCAAGTGGACAAATAGTTCTCTAAATGAAATAAGGAAGCTCCCCAAGGTTTGTGCATAAATTAGTTGTTTCATTTGAATACAATATGCACAAACATGGAATCATCACTCCCTCTATATCATTTAGAACACAACCAAGATACAATGAGTAGAGATAAAAATCAATACACTTGTCAAGGCAATATTAAGTCCAAAAGAAACCAAATATGAGATACGAGTGCATGAAGATGCAATGAAAGTAAACCGAGCACTCATAAATCAAGACCTTACCAAAACCATTAAAAACTAAGCGGATAAATGAGATGGTTGGCAAAAGGCGAGGATATCAAGGCGAGAGATTAACACTCTTGTGTATATAAGTCTCTAATTGGGAAAACATGAGAATAATCCATAAGGAAACATCCACACATAAGAGGTTAATAAAGATAAGAAAACATGATATCCAAGAGGTAGTCATAATATATACCAAAAAATGATATTTTGCTTAAGTGCATATATATAGCCCATGGCTCAATTTTCTCTTATGGTATATCAATGAACTTCAACAAAGAAAAAAAGAAAACCTCAAAAACATCACAACTAACACTAAGGGAACTAATGCTAGTTGGGATATTTTGAGAAAGACAACAAGTATCAAATGGAAGGATTCAATGCAATTTCAACAATATTGCACATGAGAGTACCTTGAGGAATTGATATGCGATAAATTGCTAGAAGGCATATTTGGGATTGGTGAATCATGAACATGATTTTATATACTCCCCATTATATGCATCATCTCAAATTACTCACATAATAAATAAGGATAGAAAAGTCTTTCAAGGATCCTTACAAGAACCGCAACATTTACAAACAAATAAATTCATGAAAAGATGCAACCTACACGAGATTGGATGGAAGAATAGTATGCATGAATAAGATACTTGTTACCGAGATAGCAATGGTATGATGTAGTAGATAAGAATTCTTCGATCATCCTAGCTTGGCTCTAATTATCATGTGGTGACAACACGTTCCTTATAGATAAGACAAGCATCCATTGCATCTCCAATGTACCTAAAACAACATTCAAGTACATCTTGGTTCCCAAACTTATTGGGTCCAAAGTGGTTAGACTAACCACAACACATAGGACATACTCCATAAAAATATGTGCATATTTAGAGATGAAATTTGAATTTCATGCACATCATAGCCGTTTAAGGATTTGATGGAGTATACCCTATATATTGGATCAAAAAAACAAAACATGATATAAGATATACATTTAGTAAACATGCATGCACGAGACTTTTAAGAACCAATGAATATATAATTTGGACAAAACACCAAAATATTCAAGAAGGCATACAAGGTGTGACAAAACACATTTGTTGTCCAAACTATATCAAAGAATCAAATCAACACAAGATTTGTTCAACAAAGTTCAACAAATGAACCAAGCAAAAACTATTGAGCATAAAGATGGGATAAAAACACAAATGCTCAAAGATTTATCTCATTCAAGCAAATAACACAAAGAAGAAAGAATGAGATAACAAACTCCCAAAATAGCAAGGTTTCAACAAATAAACCAAACCCTTAACACTTTTCACAATGGCACAAGGTTCCGAGAAGAAAAGGTTTGTCTTCCACTAAAAACACATTTGATAATAATCAAAAACACCATCAAAGAGATGCTCAAAAGCCAAGGAAGAAAATGGGAGCCACAACAATTTTTGGAAAGAAAAAAGGCAATAAGAGGTGAAATCCAAGGTGAAGATGATCCACAAATGCTACCACACCAAAGTATATCAATTGTCGAAGACAATGAGTGTATTGGAATTTATTTCCGGTGGTATATTGCACGGATATTAAAGATAATCTTCACAATAAAAAGCATAGGATAGGAATAAAAATATTAAACACTATGCAAAGGTAGAGATTCTTGATAGCTTCAACTAGCCACACAATCATGCAAAGCAATGATTAGAATAACTTGAAGAAAATGGTCTCCCAAATAAGATATAGAGATATGCATTTGAGGAAGGCCACACCAAGAATTTCTTACTCAATCAAAGACCAAAAAGATGAGCAATAAAATCTTCTAACAAAAAATAGGATCTTGTTTGAGCTAACATGCCACCTAGAGACAATATAATCAACAATATCAACTCTAACTGGTACCACCTCATATGTTCACATTTCCTAGGATTGTGATATGCAAAATAAGAATATTACTCCCCCATAATGTGGTATTCAATTTTTCTGAATAAGAGGAAAAACAACCTCAACTAGAGATAATTAATGGACATTTAGAATTTGAATTTCTCATGAGTATGACACACCACATAGTGACTAGATAAGCTTGCAATATCAATACTAAGTGGTAGTACTCATGTACACACATTTTAACGTTTGAGAGATGCACGAGGCATATCACTCTCCCAAAATGGGATGTTCCATTAATCACTCGAAAAGAGCCAAAAAAGATATCATCAAGATGCATTAGAGGCTCAAAGCAAAACACACAAGTAAATGATGTGCCAAACACATAGACATACTTGAATACACAAAATAAGCAAGCATGAGGCACAACAAATACAAACACATACTTGGTACAAAACCAAAACATGTAAAGGGGCGAGTAACTTACAATATAGAAGAGTTGAGTTCGAGTTACCGCAAAGAGGCACATTGGTTATATGGTAGGGAGATGATAATCCTTATAACTTGGCTTGATAAAATATAGTATATGAAGATCCCTTAATTCTTCATGAGTTAGCCAAGTCTCCAGTGCCCTCCAATAACACCTATTGATCAAGTTTGAGCTTGTTGGTCCCCAACCAAGTTGGGTCCTAAGAGGTTAGTCACAATAGGCTTGGCAACCCAAATGGTTCGTTTCTTGACACCACTTTGAGTTCCAACAAACTTAGCAAACACATTTCCATCCTTATCCTTCCCAAGAGAATAATAATCATCAATAATGATAGGGTTAGATAAGATACCATTTGAACATGAAGAGGCCACGTGCCCCTTTTCACGACATATGTAGCAACAAGTGCTCCCCTTTCTCTTCTTCATTAATTTCTTGGCTTGGGGAGCCTTATCTTGATTCTTCTTGGGAAGTGGCCTAGTTCAACTTGAGGTTGAGATTGGGCTTGACCTTGAACTTGTGGCTGCTTCCCTTGTTTCTTCTCACTCAAGTGCTTTTTCTTAAATGGACAAGATCTTACATGATGTCCTTTAACCTTGAACTTGAAGGAAATAACCTTGGCCAAATCCTTGACTTGGTCTTGGATCTTCTTCTTGTTGCTCTTGGACTTGTTCTTGTTATTGGAGTTGAATCCAAGTCCACTTTTATCATTGGGGCATTTTTGCACACTCAAAATATTATCGAGTGTGGATTTGCCTTCATGAATCTTTTCCAAGTCTTTCTTCAAAGAAGTGACTTGGGCCTTGAGCTCTTTGATTTCCTCTACATGGTTAGTATAAATAGAGGTACTGGAGGAAGTAGAAGCTTCATTGTTAGAGCAACAAGGTAAAGAAAGTAATCCAACACAAGTTTTATCAATAGTATGACAAGAAGTATCACTAGGACTAGCACATGGCAAAATAGCATTTTGAGTAATGTTGTGCTAATGTCCAAATGAGGCTCACAAGATGTTACCTTAGTGATACTTGCTTCACGAGCTAACTTTAGCCCATCATAGGAGATTATAAGATCATTATGAGAGACCGAGAGCATTTCATGACTCTCTTCCAATTTCCTATACTTGCTAGTTAGCAACTCAAGTTGATCCCTTAGCTCAACATTCTCCTTTAATATAGATGCTTCACAAGAAGTAGAGTTAGTAGCACTAGCATCATTAATAGATTTTTCCTTTTCAAGCTCATAAGATTCAATTTTTTGTATGAGGAGACAATTAGTGTGCTTCTCCTCGACAAGCTCTTGCTTAAGGAGATGGAATATACGACTCCCATCATCAAGTTGGAAATCCAACTCCTCTATGGTTTCCGTTTGTTTAGTTATGGTGTCCATAACATGTTTGAGACAAGCAACAGCCTTATTATTACCACGAAGAGAGGTACACAAAAAGGTCAACTCAAGCACAAGAGCACTAGTATCCTCATCAAGGTCATCATCACTATCATCATTATTATTGCTATTATCTAGAGAAGATATGTTGGGATCCAAAGTAGGATATACCTTTGATCCTCTTGCCATAAGTCACATGTGAGCACGGGAGGATGAAGATGGGGATATTGTTGAATCTCCATTCATGATTGTGTCTTGATCCATAGAATGTTTGATTTCCTTTACATTGTTAGATACACAACTAGAGGAAATAGAAGCATTTTGCACATGGGAACAAGACAAATCAAACATATCATCTACATTAGTACTTAAATAGTTTCTAGACGATATGCAAGGACTATCAATACAAGGGGGTGTAGAACTATTGTTGCAAGAAGTGTTTAAGTCCAATCTCTCTACACCATTAGCATTTATAGAACTTGAATCTTTGGTGTAAAGAGAACTACTATCATCATTACATATGATTTCCCCACTCGCCATGCCATTACCTTGTGACTTGTCACATGTAGGTGAAGTGGAGGGAATTGAAATCTCATCACGGCCGGAGGTGGAAGCCACTTGGAGATCTTCATGATGGAAGGAGAAGAGAGCTCCTCGGAGATACCACCGACCCTATGAGAAATGGACCCACCAAATATTTCTTTAAGCTTGGTCCACATCTCATGAGATGACTTGCTCTTTAAATTTATCAAGAACAAATTAACTATGGGGCTCAAGGAGAAAATAAGCTCATTAGATACTTGAGCTTCGAGATGTAAATTTTTCTCATCCTCTAAAGATAGATTTTGAGGATCCATCGGAGGAGAAAAACCTACATCTAGAAATCGCTCAATATTTGGACACAAGGTCCGAAGATTACAAAGCAAGCAATTTCTCCAAAAAATATAATTTGTGCCATCAAAGATAATTGTGTCATTGTGCACTATACTACTAGCCGAAATCTTTACACTCTAGGCGGTGAAGCCTAAACAAGGAGAGACCTTGCTCTGATACCAATTGAAAGGATAGAGATGTCGCCTAGAGGGGGGGGGGGGTGAATAAGCAATTTCAAAACTATTACGGTTTTGGCTTGATAGAATGCGGAATTAAACTAACGTTTATTTTACAAGCACAAAACCTAAATACACTAGGCTCAACTAAGTGCACCAACAACAAGATAAGCTAAGCAAGCTAGCACAAGATAAATACCACAAGTGATAACCAAGACATAAGTACTTCAAGCTCGATGACTATCACAAGGAAAGTAAGCTCGGGTATAGAGATAACCGAGGCACGCGGAGACGAAGATGTATTCCCGTGTTCCCTTACAAGTAAGGTACGTCACGTTGGAGAGGTGTGGGATTCCACGAATGATTTCCCAACGCCACGAAGGCTCACCTTCTTCTCCGAGTCTATCCCACGAAGGAATAGGTCCTTTCCTTATGGCTAGCTTTTCCTCCACTCTGGAGATGGCAAGCTCCACAAGCACTTCACAAGCTCCACGAAGGAGAAGCCCGGGTCTCTTCACGATCTTCCACGAAGAGGACACCGCGGCACCAACCGCCAAGCCAACTAGGAGATCACCCTCCAAGAGCAACAAATTCACGGTCTCTCACTCGAACAAATCGTAGTGGAGACCTCAACACTTATGCAAGAATGAAAAGCAAGAACACTAAGGGCATTCAAATCCCTCACTCTCAAATCCCACCAAAGCAACAAGTGCTAGGGAGGAATTAGAGAGGAAGAACAATGGTGCAAGTCAACAAATGACTCCAAGATCTAGATCCAATGGGTTCCCCTCACTTAGAGGAGGAATTGATTGGTGGGGATTGTAGATCTAGATCTCCTCTTCCAAAGCCCTCAAAAAGATGCAAGAATCATAGGAGGGAAGGGAGAGGAAGCAAGCTCAAGAGGTTCAACGATGGAGGTAAATTTCATGCTCAAGAACACCCAAAAACGTTGGGGGAAGAACCCCATTTTATAGGGAAAAACAAATATGGCCGTTGGAGAGAAAACAACGAAAACTTGGTTCCAAAGTCGGTTGGACCGGCCCCAGAACCGGGAAACTTGGTCCCCAGGCCGGAGGACCGACGTACAAACCGAAATACCTCTGTTTGCCAACCCGGAATAGACTCGGTCGCGAAAACGGAAAATCCGGTCTGAGATCCGGTCTACCGGAGCTGGAACCAGATCGTCCGGTGTAGGGCTCGGTTGAACCGGATCCACAACAGGGATGAAACTGACTTCACGAAAAACGCAATACCTTTTGCATCCGGACTTCGATTTCAATGATCTTGGGCTTGTTTTGACGAGGACAACAAGCTCTAAAATATGGTGCATGAAAACATCATAGTACAACAAAGGAATATAGAACCAAATGAGGAAAGGTATGGAGCCTCCCTATAAGAAGAACCGGTAAAACCTTCAAACTCGAAAAGGCCATATAAGATGCATACGAATTCCGTTTTCGATGAACTTGGGCTTGTTGAAGAGCTAGCAACAAGCTCAAGAACCTCACATAGATAAAATACCAAGAAGCAACAAAATAGGAAGATGCAAAGTATGCCAAGGATTGAGCTCCCTACAACGATGTGATCAAGTTACCCAACTGAAAGCCCCTCTTGATAGTGCGGCTATCTATCCTATAACTCGGTCTCCCAACAACCACCTTGAGACCAGTAAAAGGAAAACCTAGCAAGGCCATACCTTTTCCTTGTGCATCCCGCTTGATCTTGATGACAACGCTTCAAGCTCCATCCAAGCCGGGATGCACCACTTGATCATTGTTGCTTCGTGAAGACTCATAATTTGCTCCCCATACACCACTATGGGATAGCTTCATTAAGACACGTCTTCACATGTCCATTATCACCAATATGGACGGCAAGCTTCAAGCAAATGATCTTCTCGAGATGCTTATCTTGAACTTGCCCTTCTCAACCCTGATGGCGATCACCACTTGATGCCATCCTCTCATGGGATATTGAGATCTTCACTTTTGAAGCATGCCCATGGAAAGATACCTATCCCATGTATAAAACACAAAGGAACATATCTAATGGGTTAGTTCATGATGCATAAACGACAAGGGTTACCACACCACAAGATCCATGTGGTACATTCTTTATGCTTCATGTGTTGACCAACTTGAAATCACTCTTCACTCTTTGCATTGGTCAACCAAGTGTCTTCTCATGCTCCATCTCAATATCTTGAGGTACATAAGGAACTCTTCATTTGATTACATGCTCTAAATCTTAATCAACCATAGCTCAACTAATGAGGCTATCATGACACCGACTTAGAGCCATATCTTGAATTCTTCTATTGAGATCACACTCTCAAGATCTTGAACATATCATATTCTTATCTTCAATTCGATGATCTTGATGCCAAAACTCAAGGTATATATTTATCTTCATGGCATCCACACTTGAATCCAACATATGGACTACAAGCATGACCTATGGAATATTCCTTCATATAAAACTCAATGAAAATATTAGTCCATAGGGATTGTCATTAATCACCAAAACCACACATAGGGGTAATTACCCTTTCAAAGATGATCTATAACTTTGTGCTATGATTATGTGTTAGTTTTCTCTCTAGATATTATGTGAAGTAAACCACATAATATTTGCCTTCGAGACTAAAGAGGGCACTACCCTTGGAGTATGGTAGTGCGTACAGCGTGTAGTGACATACTGTGATCAGCGCTCTACCATATGGACAAGGGGGGTAAGGAGAGATTCACTAAACTCATATCGATATCCACGGGGTAACCCTTAATTGTAATGGATCGATAGATTGTTACCGAAGATCTCTGCAGTGGTTATTGAGAGATGTGATGACCGATGGTTTTTAGGGCACATCTTATTATAGAGCTCTCCCCACACATGTCATAACCCAAGGCATAGATTTATCCTACTCATAACTAATATCAATGCTAGTGGTGGATCCTAAATCTCCGAGAACATTTCGCCTTACTGAAGTTCTCATTGGACTTGTTTACTTTACTGTATTATTTACTCTTTTGTAACCAAACCCAACTCTTTCAAAACACCCTTACTTGAGATGAAGGGCAGCTAATAGGTATCCTTTGATAAATAGTGACGAGGGGCATAAATATCCTAGCCAAATAGCTCTCCGTGGTTTGATACTCTTACTTTTGAAACTAGATACAATTGATATGTGCACTTGTGGTCATCACCAAGTATACTAAAAAGGCTGGTGATTTTACATGTTGGAGTGGCACCTCTGTGTTGGGCTACATACAAGTTTTCAGAAAATACCCTTATATCCACTTTGGTTCAATGAAAATCTCATAAAAAATTTAGAGTATTATTTATTATGAATTCTTCCTACTTATATTGTTTGCCTGATTTTTTGTTTGTGAATTCTTCGAATAAACCTTCACCATGGAAACACAACATCCACAATTAATGCCATGATTTTCTATTGCATTTCATTTGTTCAAATATTTTTCTATGTGCTCTAGAATAATGAGAAGAAATCTTTTGCGCAAAAGTAACACCAAAGTAAAACTGAGACCGAACCAGTACGGGACCAAGAAAGACGCTCTCCCAAGAGGCGGTGGCGGCAAAACCCATCTAGGTTTCCTTCCCTCCGACGGCGACGCCACCGGTCTATCCCGTATCCGGTGGCCTTAGGGCCTTGGAGGCGTGGCGGACCATGGCCTCTCGCCGGCGGGAGGTCTCAGTGTTTTGTTTATACTATTTTCAGTGTCTTTTTTAGGATGTTGAGGCGGCGGCTACGTCCAGAAGTTAGAATAAGGTACTCCCCGTCCTATCCTCGCTCCCGTGGTGCATCTAGCATCGACGGCGGGTATGTGGAGTCGTGTATCCGACGGATCCCTTGGGATCTGGTCGTTTTTCGTTGGTGTGTTTTGAGGTCAGTCTCTTTCGATCTGTGTGTTCATCTTCGGCGATGGTTGCTGCTCTGGTGCGCTGTTCCTTTGGGGCCTTAGCACGACGACTTCCCGTCTGTCTACTACAACAAGCTCTACTACAACAAGCTTTGCCCGGCTTCGGTGATGGAGGGCGAGGACGGCGGCGCGCTTCGGCTCGTGCCAGTGTTTGTAGTCGTCGCTAGGTGGTCTATTGACCTATTTGTAATTTCTATTACTTTTAGGACTCTTTATACTGTTGTTGATGATTATTAATAGATCGGTGGAATTTCGCAAAAAAAAGCAACAGCAAAGTGGTGGCTTATGTAGTTATGCGACTAGTTATGGGACTTACCCGTGTGAATGAGAGAAAAGTGTGGCGCATACAAGGTGCACTAGCCCCTTGGGGTGTGGTACTTAATTTAACATTTATTATGTCTTGAAACAAATCTGAAAAAACAAAAGCACTTATACAACATGTAATACCATGTACTCATTCCGGTTATATTAATGTTCTCAACTTTGTCTAAATTCGTATGTATCTAGTTAAGAATTTAGGCTAAATGCATTCATATCTAGACAAAGTTAAGAACATTGATATGAACCGAAGGGAGTAACAAATTTTGTGCTTGAATCCAATGCATAGCTCAAGAAGAAGTCTTTTGCGCAAAAGCAACACCAAATTGGTGGTTTATGAGATTTCCCAGCGTGAATGTGAGAAAAGTGTGGGGATATACACGATGCACTAGCTCCTTGAGGTGTAGTAGTGTACCGAGCACTTGAATTAACATTTATTATGTCTTGAAAAAATCCGAGAAAACACTCATAAACATGTAATACCATGTAACAAATATGGAGGTGGAATCCAATGCATTTCTCAAGAATAAAAACACAAATTATATTGTGAATGGTACCAACACGACACTATTTACTTCAATTTTTTTAATATGATAATACTATTCACGGTCTTTTTGTTTGTATCGAGTTTTTGAACCGTATCCGGACAAGAAAATTTGTATCACGATAAACTAATATCCTCTGTATGCCATGAATTTATTTTCTGAAAAATTTAGGAGTTATAGATACTCCCTCTATTTCAAAATGTAAGGCAAATAGTTTAGTCAACAGTCAACATATTGTAAGTTTGATCAAGTTTATACTTAAAATATGAACATCTACAATACTAAATCAATATTAATAGATTAACCATAAAGTATGTTTTCTCAATGTGTAAATTTAATATAATAGATGTTTATATTATTGTGCATAAAGTTGGTCAAACTTAGAAAACATTGAATTTTAACTAAACTTATATGCTTTACATTTCGGGACAAAGGGGGTATATTTTTTTATAATTTCTTGCACTACTACACCTCAAGGTGCTAGTACACTATATGTTCTTCGTGCTCATCTTTTTGTTGTTTATTACAAGGCCGGATCACCATTTGCCAAGAGATGACGTAGATTAGAGATGTAGGAAGCGAAAAGTATCTTTTCTCTCGAGCACAAGTGCTCTCTTCATTAAAAAAAATTATATTTTTAAGATTCAAAAAAATTGAAAATAATTTGGACATAGTCAATGTAATATCCCACAAACATGCAAAATTGCAACACCTAATTCTTATTATTGTGGGCTATAGAAAAATGACAAAATATAATAAAGTTTGAGGATTTGAAAAATGCATGTGTAGATCCACACTTTTGTCATTTTTGTGTAGCTGAAAATATAAATTATTTGAAATTGATAATTTACATGTTTGTGAGAAAAATCATCGGCTACATCCAGATTTGTTTTCAAAATGTTCTGGAGCTTACAAATAATTTTTGATTTTTTGAAATAACAAGAAAACTGGTACATGGGAGCCAAAAATCTCCACTGGGAAGCGGAAGAACAGTCTTCGGCCATGCCCTAGTATTGACCGGAAATAATTACGTGGATATCCATGTAACAATGTTACTGTATCAAGCTGAACTTGTTGCCCATCATCTGTGTTGGGGGTTAACCCGTGGGGGTGCTTGATCTTACACGAATCTCTGAGAATCGAGGTGGAATTGTGAGGTGGAGAGAGGGGATGAAGATCCAATGGAACACATACACGAAGAACACGTTGATACACATGCACACACAAAACAAACCTATGGCTCACGTCGGCGCTACCAATCCAACACATCCCTAGGATCAGTGTTGGGAAAAAACTCTCTCTACCAATCGAAGAGCGTGATGATCTTGATGAGATAACTTTGTTAGAGATCACTCCAAACAAAGGCCTTACAACTATGGATGCGCGATGCATAATCCAAAGAGGTGGAGGATAATAGGTATTCCTTTTCAAGGAATATGAGACCAAACCAGGGAGATTCCACAATGGGGATTTTCTTCTAGTTCTATTATCAAGTGTGAAGTCAAAGGATGAGCCATATGAGATATTTATAGTGCTAGACGCGATAGGGTAGGTAAAGGGAAAATTCCAGGGCCTCAAAGCCGAATCTATGCGCAAATAGGAGGTTCTGTAGTAAGTCCGACGGGGCCGGGGTAGGCGCCAAAAGTTCCGACGGTCGTCGGTTTAGTCGGCGGGGACCGAATAGCTGTAATGTAAGTTGTTTCAGCGGTCGTTGGGCTCTGCTGGTTTTGGCGTAGATAATTCTGGCATAGGGCCCGGTGCGCCAGATTTGGTGTAGGATTGTCTTGGCGATTTTGGTGTGGAGTTTGGTCTGCCGGAGCTAGAGCCGATTTCAGCTGTCGCCCCCTCTTGCGTGTACTTGGTTCCTTCTCTTGGCGTTCCTCCTTGGGGTTCATAGCTGAGGGTACACAAGGTATGGGCATGAAGTAGTAGGCCATTCAAAGGAGAGTCAAAGTCACACATATAGAGGAGCGACTTCACCTTATCATGTAGGAGCTTGGCTCGACTATGTGTCATTGGTACACTCGTGGGACTTGGCATAGTAGATGGAGTGACGTCAAAAGTACATGCTGCATGAGCTCCCCTCCTTGGGAAAGAGTCATCCTCGACTCTTAATCTTCATCATCTCCATGGAATGGTGATAGGTCTGCCACATTGAAAGTATTACTCACTAGATACTTGGATGTAGGGATACCGATGACATAGGCATTGTTATTGATCTTCCTTAGGACTTTGAAGGGACCATCTCCTCTTGGCTTGAGCTTAGAGACGCGCTCTCTAGGGAAGCGGTCCTTGTAGAGGTGTATCCAAACTAGGTCACCTCATTCAAAGATCATCTCTTTCTTGGACTTGTTTAGCCTTGATTCTTGGTGAAGAACTTTTTGCTCGATAATATCTCTTGGATCTTGATCTAGTTTCTTCATAGGTTGGGTGCACTTGTCGATGTCCATATTGGTGCGCTCGTGAATAGGAAGCGGTAGGATGTCGAGCGCGGTCATGGGATCAAATCCGTAGATGGTCATGAATGGACTCTTCATTGTCGTGGAGTGCTTGGCTAGGTTGTAGGCGAACTCGGCGTGGGGAATGCATTTCTCCCAATCCTTAAGATTCTTGTTTATCAACACTCGAAGGAGAGTTCCAAGGCTTCAGTTGACAACCTCAGTTTGGCCATCAGTTTGAGGGTGCGAGGAGGAGGATAATAGTATCTTGACGCCGACCTTGGCCATGAGCATATTCCACATATAGCTCATGAATTTGACATCATGGTTAGAGACGATAGTTCATGGCACACCATGAAGATGGACAATTTCCTAAAAACAAATATTCTTTGTGTGAAGCATCGTCGGTCTTATGTCAAGGAATTAAATGTTCCAGTTTAGAAAAGTGATCAACCACAACAAATATTGAATCATGTTCATGTTTTGATCTAGGAAATCCTAACACAAAGTACATGCTAATGTCCAACCATGGTGAATATGGAATAGGCAATGCCATATAAAGGCCAAATAGGTTAGACTTGGACTTAGCTTGTAAGCACGTGATGCATCTTTGAACGAGGCAGTACACGTCTCTCTTCATATTGGGCCAATAGCAGTGTATGGAGAGTATGTTGTATGTTTTTTCACAGCCAATAGTAGTGTGTGAGAGATGACTTCAGAACACAAAGCTTGTTTTGTTTGAAGAGAATACCATTCTGCAAATAGAAGTTATCAAATCCTTTGTTAATGGAACACTTAGCAAAGATATGTCCAAACAATGGGTCGAAAGAATACAAACTTTTAATATCATCAAGACCCAAAACATTAACTTCAAGATGCGTAAGGAGGCATTTTTTTTGCGGGAAAGAGCGTATGCAACCACATTATGTTTACCCTTATTGTATTTCACAATATAGGGAAAGGATTCCATAAACTCAACCAACTTAGCGTGCCTTTTGCTGAAGTTGTCTTGACCCTTTAGGTACTTCCACGACTCATGGTCGGAGTGTATGATAAATTCCTTGGGCCAAATGTAATGATGCCAAACTTGCAAAACACGAACCAAAGCAAATAGTTCTTTTTCGTAAATCGGATAATTGAGGCGTGCTCCATCAAGTTTCTCACTATGGTATGCGAGTGGACGCCCATTTTGCATGAGGACGCCACCAATGCCACTCTCACTAGCGTCACACTCTATGTCAAATGTTTTCATGAAATCCGGTAAATCAAGGAGAGGTGCTTTGGTTAGCCTATTGTTTAGCTCATTAAAAGCTATTTGTTGTGCTTTTCCCCAAACGAAGGTGACATTATTTTTAGTTAATTCGTTTAGAGGGCAAGCAATGGTAGATAAGTCTTTCACCAAAAGATGATAGAAACTGGCTAATCCGTGAAACTTCGAGTTCGGTCACATTTTTGGGAATAGGCCAATATCGTATGTATTTGACCTTAGAAACATCCACTTAAGTACCATTCGAAGAGACAACAAAACCAATAAAACCAACTTGTATTTAGCAAAAGTGCACTTGAGAAGATTAGCATATAGCTTTTCATTTCGAAGGATTTGCAATACTTCCTTAACATGTTGAACATTCTCTTCAAGTGATTTGCTATAGATAAGAATATCATCAAAGTAAACTACAACACTCTTACCAATAAGGGATCTCAAGATATGATTCATAAGACGCATGAAGGTGGATGGGGTATTATACAGGCCAAAGGGCATTACCAACCATTCATAGAGACCAATGTTTGTCTTGAAGGAGGCTTTACACTCATCACCCACGACCATGCATATTTGATGGCAACCACTACGAAGATCTATCTTAGAAAACATCGTGGCTCCACTCAGTTCATCAAGCATGTCATTGATATGTGGTATGGGATGTCGATAACACAAGGCGATAGCATTGTTAGGATGATAGTCCATGCATGACCATAACATATCATTCGTTTTTGGGAAAAGAAGCACGGGTTCTGCACTTGGGCTTAAGATCTCTTGAATCAAACCTTTGGAGATGAGGTGGTGAATTTCACGTTATATCTCCTTTGTATCCTCTGGATTCGTGCGGTAAGCGGCGCGGTTTGGTATAGTGGCACACCAGGGATGAGATCGATGAGATGTTCTATTCCTTGAAGTGGAGGTAGTCCATGAGGTAGCTCTTAGGGAAACTCATCATCGAAATCCTGGAAAATAGCCAGCAAAGGAGGAATATTTGGTAAGTTTTTAGTTCCTTGTGCCAAGCCCTTGCATATGAGGACATAGTGCAATATGGATGGGTTATTCCTCACTTCTCTCATCTCACTTTTGGTGGCAAGCAGAACCCTCTTAGGTTTCCCACTCAAATTTGGCTTGTGGATCTCACTTGCTATTTGGTGGTTCTCTCGCTCACCACTCATCTCACTAGAGGATTTTGTGGCATGCACCCTCTCTAAAGCCTTTGCATTGTTTGCAATTCTTGGGCTAGGAGTCAGCGGTTCCAAAGCCCACGTCTTACCAAGCCACTTGAATCTATACATATTTGTACGACCATCATGGATAACACGTTTGTCAATTACCATGACCTACCAAGTAACATGTGACACACGGTCATGGGAACCACGTCGCACTCAACCATATCTGTATATGCACTAATAAAGAACATAACCAATACTATGTGCTTGATCTTGACGGATCCATTGTCACTTAACCATTACACATGGTAGGTGTGCTTGTGTTGACGGAGAGGGATCTTGAGTTTCTCACATATCTTAGTGCTTGCTAGATTATGGTAATCCCTTTGTCAATAATGACTTTGATTGACTTGCCATTAGTTCCGGTACGAGGTTGGAATATGTTGCAATGCTAATCTCTGTGCTGTTGGGCTTGTGTGGTTAACACTCTTGTGATGACAAGTGATGGGCCAGCGTCATGCTAACACATGAGAAGATGTTGATCATCATTCTCAATGTGTTTTCTTGCGAGTGCTTCCTTGAATCTTGCTTCAAATTCTTCTTCAATCAAGTACTTCTCTTCACCATTGTCATGCACAAACAAGACTTTGGTATTGCCACTCTGGAAGGACTTGTTTCTTTGCCTCCACGCTTGTAACATTGCATTTTGATAGGTGAAGTGACATCCAATGGTTGCTTGCCACATGGGGCGGTTTTACTTGTGGAGTCTTCGACTTGAAAGGAGGCTTTGGACTACTTTAAGTGTTTCATTTGACGTTTATCGATGTGGTGGTTGGAGCTTGCTTGTAGATGAAGTATTTTTCTTTGGGTTGTTGTACTTGAGGTACTCTTGAACTTGACATTCACCCTTGATTGCATTGTGTACAAGCTCAACCATGTTGTTGTAAGTTTGGAACTCCACGATGCACTTGATATGATGGTTCAATCCAATTAGGAAACGGGCCATGGTTTGCTCATCTTTCTATCTTCTATGTTGGAGCATATCATGTGAAGTTCAGTTTCCTTAAAGTACTCTTCCACACTTTTGGTTCCTTGGTTTAGCTTTTGAAGCTTGTTGAAGAGGTCACAAGAGTAATGCAACATAACAAAGTTGGAATGCATATGAGACTTCATTGCTTGCCAAGTGTTGATGGGAGGCTCTCTTCTTGCTTCTCGGGTAACTTGACTTGTTCCCACAAAAGGTTTGCATAGTCATCAAACTTGAGGGATGCCATAGCCACCACTTTATCATTGCTATAATTGTGCATGCGGAAGATTTTATCAACATTGAGTTCCTATGGGAGACACTTCTCGGGATCATTGGAACCGGTGAACTTGGGCATCATGAACTTGAGATTTCCAAAGGTTTGTTCATCTTGGTGGTCACGATGATGACTGTTTCCATGATGGCGGTGGCAGTGGTAATACTTATCATATGAGCTATCATTGGGGTTATCTCAACGTACTTGGTGATTATTTTGTTGTTGTCATGGTTGATGATGATGAGCTTGATGTTGTTATTGCGGTAGTTGTACCACATTTGGAGGTGTAAGAGCTTGGTACGCATGACGTTGTTGATGGTCTTGATCCTCTTGACGCGGTTGTGGTGGTGGAGGAGGCTCATGCCTAGGTTTTTGACAAGGTTGAGGCGCTTGAGCATCACGAGGATGATGATGGTATTGAGCCTCTTGACATGCTTGTGGCGGTGGAGGAGGCTCATGCCTAGGTTGTACGAGCTTGATGAAGGGAATATGTCCTGAGAGGCAATAATAAAGTTGTTATTATGTGTATTCCAAGTATATGATAGATGTTTATTTTGCATGCTATAATTGTATTAATGTGGAAACGTTAATACATGTGTGTTTAATAAACAAATGGAAAGTTCCTAGTTATGCCTCTCTTTAAACTAGCTCATTGATTAACAAGATGATCAAAGTTTCCTGATCATGGACATTGGATGTCGTTAATAACGAGGTCATAACATTTGTGAAATGGTGTGATGAACATTCATCCGAAGTAGAGCATTACGATCAAAGTCATTGATTTTATATTGCTATAACATCATACAAAGTAATCCTAGTCCTTATACCATGAGATCATATTAATCACTAACATCGAAAGAGTATATTGATAACATCAAACGTCACACCGTAAAAGGGTGACTATAAAGGTGGGTTCAGTGCTACGAAGGTGTTATCTAGAGGCTCATGGATCAAGAGTGGGATTTTCCATCCCGATGATAGATAGATATACTCTAGGCCCTCTCGGTGATATCACCTTGAGAATATCTTGCAAACAAGTGATGTGATCACTAGAATGTTATATCACAGGAACGAGAAAAGAGTGCATGTCGGTAACGAGATCAAACTAGGTATTTGGATACCAATGATCGAATCTCGGACATGTAATATATCACGAGACAAAGGGATTAAGTTACTAGCGTTAAAGGTTCTCACGATCACAGAAGTCATCGTAGAATGTGAAGGAGTCAGAATGGATCTCTAGGTCCCGCTTCTAATTATTGGTCTGAGAGGAGTCTCGATCATGTCTGCATTATTCGCGAACCGTAGGGTGACACACTTAAGGGTTGCCAAACACCATTTGGAGCATATATGTTTCAGACGAAAGGATTGCAAAGCGCTAGAATCATTTCGATGGAAACCGGAATTGTTTCGGGTGAATTTGCGGAAATTGGTTCTGCATGTGATATTGAAATGTTGTAGGGGGTTTTATGTGAATGTTTGTTAATTAAAGTAATTAAAAAAATTCTGAATAAAATAAATAAAAGAGTTTTATTAACTAAGAGTTGCATTAAATTTGGTGGAAATTTAATGCATGTGAGTGGAACTTTGAGTGGAGGCAAAATTGATGTGAGTGGAGCTTCAACCACATGAATGAGGAAGAGGTGGGGGAACCCCCCATGGGCGCCAGCCATGGGAGGGGAGGAGCCCCCCCTCTCCTCTCTCACAAAGCACACCTCCTCGTTAAGGATCTCTCTCCCCCTCTAGATATATTCCCCATGGTCTCGGATTAGCGAGATACATGTTCCCGGTGGCATTTCGTCTAGAAGGAGTTGCTGCTTCCGCTGATTCGCTGGAGCGAGGAGGTGGAGGTTGTTCGGTGGCCTGAACGTGTGTGCGAGGACGGATGCGCTGATGATTTGCGGTGCTAGGACTTCCACACGATCTTGAGATCGGCAAGCGTTCGACTACATCATCCACGAATTCGAACTCGTTAACAAAGTTTTGTTGTCTTTGAGGGTAAGTTCTCTATGGATGTATATGCACCCGTTGCGTGTATCTAGTAGATAGATTTTGGTGTATAGTTCCCATTGTAGGAAATTTTTTGTTTTCTATGCTGCGAACCCAATAGTGGTATCAGAGCCTGATCTATGCATAGGTGCTTTGCACGAGTAGTACACATATGTTTATATGTGAGCGATGATGATCATGTTATTGCTTCTTTCATGTATTTTGGATATTGGTGGCATAGTGGGATGAAGCGGGCTAGACCAACTTTACATGTCCTCGCACATGAGACTGGTTCCACGACTGACATACAACTAGTTTTGCATAAGTGGCTGGCGGGTGTCTGTCTCTCCTACTATAGTCAATATCTGATTTACAACGAGTTGCTAATAACTTAGTTATCATCGTTGTGGTTCCATGTTCGTAGGTAAGACTGGTTCTATCTCCGAAAGCCCTAAGCCACATAAAACTTGCAATGGATAAATTAGAGGCGTCTAGTTTAGATTGTTGCTAGGCTAGTGTCATGATATGGTAATGTTGTAAGTTGATGTATAGTAGATACCCTTACAAGTTACAACACACTTAATGTGTAAGTTCCATAGACCTTGGCCTTACACACAAAGGAATGGTAGAGATCATACCACGATGCACATGATGGTGATCAAATGCATGGACCGTACATTCCACTTTACACATATGATGTTTGCATCTTATATTGCTAGTTTGGCGTTTTTAGTAGCAGTATAAGATGAATCCTCATTTAGATATCAAGATAAAAATGTGTTCTTCCTTAAGTACGTACCGTTTATGTTTCGCCACTTCAAGAAATCATGTGATGACCGGGTGTACTTGAATCCACGATCATATTTCGGGTGTAAGACAGTTTTACACACGCGAGTACTAAGGTTCTTACTTGGAGAGCCTAGCATGTACATACATGGCCTCAGAACACGGATCAAAAGGTTAGGCATGAGTCATATAGTTGATATGATGCCCATATTGATGCTCGCCTTTGAAACTACACCGACTCACGTGATGATCGGACTTGGTGTAGTGAATTTGGTTCATGTAATCACCAAAAAGACACGAGGGATGTTTTTTTTTGAGTGGGAGGTCATTTGTAATTTGGATTAGTTGAACTCAATCTATCATAAACTTAGTCTAAACTTTACAAATTCTGTTGTAGATGGCACCACCTGCTTTTAATTTCAATGTGTTCATGGAGAAAGAGAAACTTGCAACGAATGGTAGCAACTTTACTGACTGTGCCATGAACTTGAGGATTCTCCTCAATGTTGCACACAAGCTGTATGTGCTAGAAGCACCGCTAGGCCCCCCACCAGCTCTTGATGCCCCTCACGAGAAAAAGAACGTCTATCTGACTCGTCAGGAGGACCACAAATTAGTTCATTGTGGCATACTGTATGGGCTAGAGCCAGAACTTCGAAAGCATTTTGAAAATGGCAATGCTTTTGATTCCATGGGAGAATTGAAAATGATTTTCGATACCCATGCTGCCGTAGAGATATATAATGCTTCTGAAAAGTTCTTTAGCTGCATGATGGAAGAGAACAGCTCCGTTAGTGAGCACGTACTCAAAATGTCTGGGTACGCTGATAGGCTTGTGTCCTTGGGAATAAGGATTCCCATTGACTTAGGTATACATCGTGTTCTCCAATCTCTCCCACCTAGCTACTAGAGCTTCGTGATGAACTACAATATGCAGGGCACGCAGAAGTCTCTCCCCGAGCTTCTGTCAATGCTTAACACTGCAGATGTGGAGATCAAGAAAGAACATCAAGTGTTGATGATCAATAAGACCACCGGTTTCAAGAAATACAAGAAGGGTAAGCAAATGGGAAAGAAGGGAGGAAAATCTGTTGCCGCACCTGAAAAGAAATCCCGAGATGGCCCTAAGTCTGATACCAAGTGCTACTATTGCAAGGGGACCGGCCATTGGAAGTGCAACTGCCCCAAGTACTTGGCAGACAAGAAGGTCGGCAAGGCAAACAAAGGTATATATGATATACATGTTATTGATGTGTACTTTAATAGTACTCACAGTAACACCTAGGTATTTCATACTAGATCGGTTGCTAATATATGTAACTCGAATCAGGGGCTGTGGAACAAGCGACCACTAGCAAGGGGTGAGGTCAAGATGTGTGTCGGTAATGGATCGAGAGTTGATGTGATCGCCGTCGGAACACTGCCTCTCAACCTACCATTGGGATTAGTTATAAACTTAAATAATTGTTATTTGGTGCCTGCACTGAGCATGAACATTATATCCGAATCTTGTTTAATGCGATGTGGTTATTCGTTTAAATCCGAAAACAATGGTTGTTTGATTTATATGAATGATATCTTTTATGGTCATGCACCTGTGATGAACGGTTTATTTCTGTTGGATCTCGATAATAGTGTTACACATATTATAATGTTGATGCTAAAAGGATTAAACTGGATGACGGTATATCTGCATATATGTGGCACTGCCGTCTAGGTCATATTGGTGTTAAACGCATGAAGAAACTCTATTCTGATGGACTTTTGGAATCACTTGATTTTGAATCATTTGATACATGTGAGCCATGCCTTATGGGCAAGATGACTAGAACATCGTTTTGCAGTTTAATGGAACGGGCGACATATTTATTGGAAATCATACATACTGATGTATGCGGTCTAATGAGTGTGTCGGTGCGAGGTGGTTATCATTATTTTGTTACTTTCACAGATGATTTGAGTAGATACGGGTATATCTATTTGATGAAACACAAATCTAAAACCTTTGAAAAGTTCAAGGAATTTCAGAATGAAGTGGAAAATCATCGTAATAGAAAGATCAAATTTCTACAGTCTGACCATGGAGGTGAGTATCTAAGTTATGAGTTTAGAACACATATGAAAGAGTGTGGAATAGTTTCACAACTCACACCTACCAGAACACCACAGCGTAATGGTGTGTCGGAACATCGTAATCGTACTTTATTAGATATGGTTCGATCTATGATGTCTCTGACTGACTTGCCACTATCATTTTGGGGTTATGCACTAGAAAGTGTTGCATTCACTTTAAATCAGGCACCATCTAAATCCGTTGAAAAGACAGCATATGAATTGTGTGTTTGAAACAAACCTAAGCTATCATTTATTAAAGTTTGGGGTTGCGATGTTTATGTGAAGAAACTTGAACTGGATAAACTCGAACCTAAAGTGGAAAAATGCATCTTCATAGGATACCCTAAGGAAACTATTGGGTATTCCTTCTATCACAGATCCAAGGGCAAGGTTTTCATTGCCAAGAATGGATCCTTTCTAGAGAAAGAGTTTCTCATGAAAGGCGTGTGTAGTCGGAAGGTAGAACTCAAAGAGGTTATTGGACCTTCTCTTCATGCAACGGCGAGTAGCGCAGCACCGGTAATTGTTCCGGAGTTGACTTCACCGAATGAAGAGGGAACTAATGATAATGATCATGAAACTCCGAAAGAGGACACTACCGAACCTCGTAGGTCGAGTAGGACACGTGCATCTCCTGAACTGTATGGAAATCCTAATATGAATTTCATGGTTGATGAAATAGATGACCCGGCGACCTATGAAGAAGCGATGATGAGCCCGGATTCCAACAAAAGGCTAGAAGCCATGAAATCCAAGATGGAATCCATGTATGAAAACCAGGTTTGGACCTTGGTGGACTTACCTCACGACCGAAAGGTCATTGAGAATAAATGGATTTTCAAAAGAAAAACTGATGCTGATGGTAATGTAACCATCTATAAAGCTCGACTTGTCACAAAGGGCTTTCGACAAATTCAAGGGGTTGACTACGATGAGACATTCTCTCCTGTAGCGATGCTAAAGTCGGTTAGGATTATGTGAGCAATTGCTGCTTATTTCGATCATGAGATATGGCAGATGGATGTCAAAACTGCATTCCTCAATGGTAATATTGAAGAAGAGTTGTATACGATACAACCAAAGGGTTTTGTCAATCCTAAGGATGCAAACAAGGTGTGCAAGCTTTAGCGATCCATCTATGGACTAAAGCAAGCATCACGGAGTTGGAATCTCCACTTTGATGAGGTGATCAAAGAGTTTGGATTTATCCAAACTTATGGACACTACTAGGAAAACTCTTATCAGTGGCGCACCTTTTTTCACTATCCGTGGCGCATATGTTAGTCGCCACTGATACGTCGCCACTAGTAACTATCTTCAGTGGCGCATTTCAAAATGCACCACAGAAGTCTCAAACTTTAGTGGCGCATATGGCCAATATGCGCCACAGAAGTTTTTTCCCAAAATTTAAAAAAAGGTGGGCCAGATCTCAAACTTCTGTGGCGCATATGGCCAATATGCGCCATAGAAGTTTTTTTTTCAAATTTCAAAAAACAAAACTGGCCAGATCTAGATCTGGCCGGAGTTGGTGGTGGTGGTGGCGGCTGGAGGAGGGCCAGGAGGAGGAGGTTATCGGAGTTGGTGGTGGTGGAGGAGGAGGTTACCGGAGTTGGTGGTGGAGGAGGAGGAGGAGGTCGCCGGAGTTGGTGGTGGAGGAGGAGGAGGTCGCCGGAGTTGGTGGTGGAGGAGGAGGAGGAGGTCGCCGGAGTTGGTGGTGGAGGAGGAGGAGGTCGCTGGAGTTGGTGGTGGAGGAGGAGGAGGAGGTCGCCGGAGTTGGTGGTGGAGGAGGAGGAGGTCGCCGGAGTTGGTGGTGGAGGAGGAGGAGGAGGTCGCTAGAGTTGGTGGTGGAGGAGGAGGTGGTCGCCGGAGTTGGTGGTGGTGGAGGAGGAGGTCGTCGGAGAGTGGAGAAGGAGGAGGGAGGAGAAGGGGAGAAGTGTGGAGGGGAGGAGAAGGGGAGACGTGTGGAGGGGAGGAGAAGTGGGGAGGGGAGAAGAAGTGGGGAGGGGGAGAAAAAGGAAAAAGGGAGGGAGAAGGGCGATGGCGGGATTCAAATTTCGAATCCCGCCCAAGACTTCTGTGGCGCATATGGGGAAAATGCGCCACAGAAGTTTCTCCCCCTTTTTATTTTTTTGCAGTAAAAAATCTTGTACCCTAAATAACTTTTTACTCTTTTCGAATTTGGGGATTCTGTAAAATTCAGAACAACCATAGGTGGTTGAACTTGAGTAGGGAATTTCGAGACGATCATTTTGATAGGTTAAAGATTTTTTTTCGACATCGTATGCAAAAGTTATAGCCATTTTACCGTGCCATGACCTATTTTTGCAAAATACATCGAAATTCATATTTTTAAATTTTGTCTAGATCTATACCCTAAAATCTAACTACAACTCAAAGGAATTTTTTTTGAAGTTTCTATCATTTTTATTTATTTTTTACAAAACTGAAAAGGCGATTCACGGGGGGGGGGATCTGTTTTTCCCCCTATATGCTTGTTCTATGGCGCATACACCTATATGTGCCACAGAAGTTTGGCACTTCAGTGGCGCACACGAAAATATGCACCACAGAAATATGGACTTCTGTGGCGCATATTGGTTCGTGCGTCACTGAAGTGCCAAACTTCTGTGGCACATTTTTTCTAGTGCGCCACTAATATATATTTGTGGCGCATGGTTTTACATATGCGCCACTAAATATCTTGTCTACCTATAAGCTGTTTCCTAGTAGTGGGAGAGGCTTGTATTTAAAGAAAGTGAGTAGGAGCATTGTGGCATTTCTAATATTATATGTGGATGACATATTATTGATTGGAAATGATATAGATCTTTTAAAAAGTGTTAAAAGTTATCTAAACAACAATTTTTTTGATGAAGGACGTAGGTGAAGTGTCATACATATTAGGCATAAAGATCTATAGAGATAGATCAAGGCGCCCGATAGATTTTAAAGAAGTTTAAAATGGACGGAAGTAAGAAGGGGTTCTTACCAATGTTGCAAGGTAAGACATTGAGTAAGACTCAAAATCCGGCTACGGCGGAAAAAAGAGAGATAATGGATAAAATCCCCTATGATTCGGCTATAGGCTCTATAATGTACGCCATGCTATGTACAAGACCGGATGTGGCACATGCTATTAGTTTAACTAGTAGGTACCAATCTGATCCAGATACGAAACACTGGATAGCGGTCAAGAGTATCCTTAAGTACTTAAGAAGAACTAAGGATATATTTATTGTATACAGAGGTTAAGAAGAGCTGGTCGCTAAGTGTTATGTCGATGCTAGCTTTGACACCGATCTGGATGACTCTAAGTCTCAATCTGGATACGTATTTCTCGTGAATGGAGTAGCAGTTAGTTGGAGGAGTTCCAAACAACCTGTGGTGGTTGGATCAACGACGGAGGCGGAATATGTTGCTACTTCAGAAGTGGCGCAAGAAGCAGTTTGGATGAAGGAGTTCATAACCGAACTAGGCGTGGTTCCTAGTGCGTTGGACCCAATGGTTATCTATTGTGACAACAATGGAGCCATAGCCAATGCCAAGGAACCAAGGTCTCACAAGAATTTCAAGCATATTAAGCGCTGATTTTAGTCCATCCAAGAGCATGCCAAGGATGGAGATATAAAGATTTGTAAAGTACACAAGCGCTGATTTTAGTCCATCCAATATTTGTATAGACCATCTCCTGCCAGATAGTGGGTGGCGAAGAGAACTTTCTCGTTGTCATCAACTCCTGCAACTTCTAGGTTGTTTTCCATTGTCTGCAGCCAGTCATCAGCATCTAGTGGGTTTTAAGCTTGGTTAAAGATTGGGGATTGGTATTCTGAAAGTTTTTGAGTTTGGATCCATGGTGATCCTAGTTTCCATGTCCTTGGTTGTTTTGGGCCATCTGAGCTATCTACTGCAATGTTGCTAAGTTGGCTTGGCATTCTGTCCTGCTTGCTTCACAGTCTGCAACTAACATCTGCATAATCTGCAGCATTGGGTCTTGCAACGAGCTGCACTCTCCTTGGTTTCCACGAGTCATCTGAAGATTGAGGTAGATACAGGGGTAAGAGGGAAAGTTCTAAGGTTCATGGTTTTGGTTTCAAAGCTAAAACTTTGAGTTAGACTCAGGTTTTGCAACTAACTCCATTTCATTCATGCAAACAAGCACACGATACAAACACACACCACAAGAATAAAGGAAAACAGATGGTTTGAAGAACCATTCTGCAAGCTACGATACAGTGGGACCGATACAATCTCATGCTACGACAGTGCTCTAGTGCATCTACTCATCGTCGATGAAGTCGGAGTCCTCATCTTCAGTGTAGAAGTCCACAGCATCCTCCTCTAGAAAGTCATCATCATTGCTGAGGTAAGAATCCATGTCTCAATGGATGTCTTCACCCTCCTCTTCTTCCTCCTTGGCTGCAAGCTTAGCTTCCTGCTCCATGACGGTCTTCTCGAGGTCGGCCACCTTCTTGCGAAGACGGGCGATGGTGCGATCCTTCTTCTCGCGCTGGAGGCGAAGAGACTGACGATCCTTGACTAGCAGTGAGAAAGTCTGGGCCTTCTGGTCGGCAAGGGCACGGTTCTGGTTGGCTAACTCCCTAGCATTGTCCAACTCCTTCTGACGATCGTACAATAGGAAGTCGAGGTTCTCCACTTGGTGCTTCAGGGCTGGATGACTTGGCATCTCCATCGGCATTCCCATGAAGTCACGCCTTGCATAGTGAGCAAAACGGGTTCCTTGGATTTGGTTGACGCTGAGGGCACATAGACGTGCGAGAGCTTCATGCATTGCCCTAGCTAATCCATCTAGCTAGTTGTTCTCTCTCACGGAGAACTGGATTCTCCCGGACGTTGGTGCTTCGATGCTTCCTCTAAGATCAGCTGTGATGGGCCACTGCAAATCTCCTCCTGGGGGCCCTGGAAGTTGAGCTCCAAGAAACTCAGGATGTGGGCGTCCCAGTAACTCCGACAGTGAATCCAGATCCCTCTCGAAGATCAGCTGACCTCTGTTTCCCAACTGGTAGAACTTGCTGAACTGAGTCTCTATCTACAAGGATTAAGGATGAGAAAATTAGTGAAGTGATCAAGTGTGTCAAATTTTAAGTAGTAATGTAAGAATTTTGAGGAACATGAATTTTTCAGAAAGAATGAATTCCCAAGGATAAGAGAGGAAATAGTTTTTTGTAAATACTCACTTTGGTTTTGAAACTAAGTTTTTGTTTTGGACGTCCATTCTAACTAGGGTCTCCTATGGTCAGGATGGCTCTGACACCAACTTGTGAACACCTGGATTTTTAATCCCAGATGCCTGTTATGTCATTCATCGCAATCCCAGGATTACCATTTTTGCGAGACATAATAGATTGGATATCACAGTACATCATCCATTACAAACCATACATAAGGTCTTACACAAATAAGGATCTCATGATCCAGTCTTAATACAACAACCAGCGAAAATAAACGATAAGCATAGTGGTGGGGTCCATCTTCAGTGGCACAGGCAATGTTGACGAAGGCAGATAGTCCTAGTTATCATAGCCATCCTGCTGGCCATCATCTTGGTAATCTCCTTCATAGTCTGGCCATGAGAATAGCCAGGGACAAAAGCCATGAGTACTCTTTAAGTACTCGCAAACTACAACTATCAAGTAGTATAGTTCTAAGTTAAATTGCTAACTCTAAGTTTAACTATCAAGTTAAGTTTGAAACCTAAGCTGAGTTCAGAAGAAAAGAAATATAAAATAAAGTTCTAGAATCACTCAAGTTGGGAAGCTATTGTCATAAACACAACCCTGTTGTTGTCAAGTCAAGATTCATCATTCATTTCATAAGTTGTTTTGAAAACATCTGACAACGAAACAGTATGGCCATTCCAACTGTCCATAACCGCGGACGCGGCTATTCGAATAGTTTGACACTCTGTAGAGGTGGTACACTTTCACCACAAGATTCGATACATCTGTCAGGAATAACCCTGAATCATCATACTTAGTATGCAGATAATCAAACATAACCTTCCCTTTACACACCCTAGTATAAGCACCTCTCCTATGAGCATGGCCTCCCAACCATGACCATCTGTCATCTTGGGCACTACATAGGTGGACAGCATTGAGAGGTAGCCTCAGCTCAAACCTCTCCCGCGAGGGAACTAATACTAATGCATATAAACTTCCGGCTAAGCCTTACCCAATTCAGGTAATGTGGTTGTACGGTAAATTTGGAATGGTATCGCATCTGAATCCAACCATCAGTTTTATAAAAGGGTTAAGGCTCAGGCCTCAACATTTTCATCATCATAAAGCATTTGTTTTTCTCAGCACATGTTAAAACATCTCAATAGAATGACTCATCATCCAAGGTTTTCATAATTGATTTTCACCAAGTATTCCCATCTAAAGTGACTCAAGTTTTGATCTAGCTTTAATCTACTAAGTTAAGAGTGTTCACTAAGGTGGGATGATGGGATCAATCTCATGCCATAGAATGACATCTAAATTTATCTCTATAGGTCAACTTTTATACTCTTTATGCTACCTTCAAAACAAGTCAAGAACTTTGATAAAGTAAAGGAAGTAAAGCTTGGAAAAAATAATACTTGGGGTAAGTAATAGTCAAAGTGGTATAACCAAAGCATGCCTAATGCATGTGCTTAGATTATCTAGCTTGCAAGGGTTAGATTGCATTGTTAATGGTGGCTTTCAAGTACAACTTGCAAGGGTTAACTTGGATAGTGCTAGCTTGCCTTGGTTGGTGCAGTGGTTGAAGTTTTCTTCTTCTTCTTCTTGGTAGAACTCCTCCTCCTCAAAAGCTTGGTCGGTACTATCGTCTATAAATACATACGGAGTACATAATCACCAAACAATACTTAACTAGTCTAATTAGCACTATAAGGCACACATTTGATGATCTATTATCATCACTAGCATCACAAGTTTTACTCAATAGTTTCATCCTTTTTATTTTAGAAAAGTAATTTCTACTCATTGAAAAATTAACTAAGAGTTAATATTCACCACTTAAAATATGGGATCATGTGGACACATGTCATCACCACATATTCTAACATGTGGGAATGTGATTTAAGGGTTGGATCACAATTACTTTGGTTTAAGTTCATTATTTAATGATTTAAAGTGACTAGAAATGCCTATATAGCATTATTTTGGTACTAGTCCAAAGTCACTGCATGTAAACCTTAATATTATTACATATTCAGATAGGTATGGTAAAATGTGATTTTTGAGAGTTGGAATCAACTCAAAAGCTATCATGGTTGATTTTATAAAAATGTTGCAAGGTGCAAATGCTTCTGTCTTATTATTTTTACTAGGCGAGATCTCTAACTCTAATTGAATTAACTCCAACGAGCTTGGGTAGATCTTTTCAGTAGCTTTCTAACAAAATTGGAATCACTCCATTTGGATTCGTAAATCTCTCTGAATTGAATTTCAAACTAGGGGACGGAACTAGGTTTAAACTAAAAAGAAAAATCCTAATTCAAACTAAATGGGTCACGCGGGAAAGCTAACGGGCCGGCCTAGTGACACTACGCGGCGCAGGGCTCAACTGACAGGGGGTCCACCGGTCAGAGGCTCATAACACGTGAAGCGGTACGGGGCGATGTGGGCTGTTAGATTAGAACGGGGATCAACGGCTAGGGCTCGTCGTCGACGACGGACCTATCGCCGGAGAACTCTAACCCTAGTGGTTCGGTGGGGTGCTTAGGGGGCGTACCAGGGCTCCATCGACGATGGCGATGCGGGCAAACGAACTAGTGGTCGACGGCGAACTTAGGGACGGTCGAGGCAACTCCGGGGGTGGTCGCAATCAACGGGGCCCTTCTCCTCCAGGGGCGGCCAGCTCCGGTGCAATTCCGGCCAACGGCTGCTCGCCTTTCTCCGGTGCAATTCACCTCCGCTCACCCCACTGAGCATTCCCCACTTCTCCCCGGAGAAAGGCGAGCAGCCGTTGGCCGGAATTGCACCGGAGCTGGCCGCCCCTGGAGGAGAAGGGCCCCGTTGATTGCGACCACCCCCGGAGTTGCCTCGACCGTCCCTAAGTTCGCCGTCGACCACCAGTTCGTTTGCCCGCATCGCCATCGTCGATGGAGCCCTGGTACGCCCCCTAAGCACCCCACCGAACCACTAGGGTTAGAGTTCTCCGGCGATAGGTCCGTCGTCGACGACGAGCCCTAGCCGTTGATCCCCGTTCTAATCTAACAGCCCACATCGCCCGGTACCGCTTCACGTGTTATGAGCCTCTGACCGGTGGACCCCCTGTCAGTTGAGCCCTGCGCCGCGTAGTGTCACTAGGCCGGCCCGTTAGCTTTCCCGCGTGACCCATTTAGTTTGAATTAGGATTTTTCTTTTTAGTTTAAACCTAGTTCCGTCCCCTAGTTTGAAATTCAATTCAGAGAGATTTACGAATCCAAATGGAGTGATTCCAATTTTGTTAGAAAGCTACTGAAAAGATCTACCCAAGCTCATTGGAGTTAATTCAATTAGAGTTAGAGATCTCGCCTAGTAAAAATAATAAGACAGAAGCATTTGCACCTTGCAACATTTTTATAAAATCAACCATGATAGCTTTTGAGTTGATTCCAACTCTCAAAAATCACATTTTACCATACCTATCTGAATATGTAATAATATTAAGGTTTACATGCAGTGACTTTGGACTAGTACCAAAATAATGCTATATAGGCATTTCTAGTCACTTTAAATCATTAAATAATGAACTTAAACCAAAGTAATTGTGATCCAACCCTTAAATCACATTCCCACATGTTAGAATATGTGGTGATGACATGTGTCCACATGATCCCATATTTTAAGTGGTGAATATTAACTCTTAGTTAATTTTTCAATGAGTAGAAATTACTTTTCTAAAATAAAAAGGATGAAACTATTGAGTAAAACTTGTGATGCTAGTGATGATAATAGATCATCAAATGTGTGCCTTATAGTGCTAATTAGACTAGTTAAGTATTGTTTGGTGATTATGTACTCCGTATGTATTTATAGACGATAGTACCGACCAAGCTTTTGAGGAGGAGGAGTTCTACCAAGAAGAAGAAGAAGAAAACTTCAACCACTGCACCAACCAAGGCAAGCTAGCACTATCCAAGTTAACCCTTGCAAGTTGTACTTGAAAGCCACCATTAACAATGCAATCTAACCCTTGCAAGCTAGATAATCTAAGCACATGCATTAGGCATGCTTTGGTTATACCACTTTGACTATTACTTACCCCAAGTATTATTTTTTCCAAGCTTTACTTCCTTTACTTTATCAAAGTTCTTGACTTGTTTTGAAGGTAGCATAAAGAGTATAAAAGTTGACCTATAGAGATAAATTTAGATGTCATTCTATGGCATGAGATTGATCCCATCATCCCACCTTAGTGAACACTCTTAACTTAGTAGATTAAAGCTAGATCAAAACTTGAGTCACTTTAGATGGGAATACTTGGTGAAAATCAATTATGAAAACCTTGGAATGATGAGTCATTCTATTGAGATGTTTTAACATGTGCTGAGAAAAACAAATGGTTTATGATGATGAAAATGTTGAGGCCTGAGCCTTAACCCTTTTATAAAACTGATGGTTGGATTCAGATGCGATACCATTCCAAATTTACCGTACAACCACATTACCTGAATTGGGTAAGGCTTAGCCGGAAGTTTATATGCATTAGTATTAGTTCCCTCGCGGGAGAGGTTTGAGCTGAGGCTACCTCTCAATGCTGTCCACCTATGTAGTGCCCAAGATGACAGATGGTCATGGTTGGGAGGCCATGCTCATAGGAGAGGTGCTTATACTAGGGTGTGTAAAGGGAAGGTTATGTTTGATTATCTGCATACTAAGTATGATGATTCAGGGTTATTCCTGACAGATGTATCGAATCTTGTGGTGAAAGTGTACCACCTCTACAGAGTGTCAAACTATTCGAATAGCCGCGTCCGCGGTTATGGACAGTTGGAATGGCCATACTGTTTCGTTGTCAGATGTTTTCAAAACAACTTATGAAATGAATGATGAATCTTGACTTGACAACAACAGGGTTGTGTTTATGACAATAGCTTCCCAACTTGAGTGATTCTAGAACTTTATTTTATATTTCTTTGCTTCTGAACTCAGCTTAGGTTTCAAACTTAACTTGATAGTTAAACTTAGAGTTAGCAATTTAACTTAGAACTATACTACTTGATAGTTGTAGTTTGCGAGTACTTAAAGACTACTCATGGCTTTTGTCCCTGGTTATTCTCATGGCCAGACTATGAAGGAGATTACCAAGATGATGGCCAGCAGGACGGCTATGATAACTAGGACTATCCGCCTTCGTCAGCATTGGATGTGCCACTGAAGATGGACCCACTGCTACGCTTATCGTTTATTTTCGCTGCTTGTTGTATTAAGACTGGATCATGAGATCTTTATTTGTGTAAGACCTTATGTATGGTTTGTAATGGATGATGTACTGTGATATCCAATCTGTTATGTCTCGCAAAAATGGTAATCCTGGGATTGCGATGAATGACATAACAGGCATCTGGGATTAAAAATCCGGGTGTTGACACTAATAATCCACCTTCAGGTTATCATCGGAACCCCATCCAGTATTAAGTTGCAAGCAACAGATTATTGCTTTACGAATTGCGTGTAAAGTAAACAATACGATTGTTCTATGAACAAAGGATTGTTGTTTTCTCCCTACTAGCAACATCACATCTAGTACCTTAGAGATTTCTGTCACTTCCCCAGATTACTAGAGGCATGAATCCACTATCGAGCATAAATACTAACTCTTGGAATTACTAGCATCTACTTGGCCAAGATAGCTACTAACAACGGAAAGAATGCAAGATCACAAATAACAAAGACATGACAGAATCAACAATCAATCTGAAATAGCATCTCAATATCCATCGAATCCCCGCAAACACAACATGCAGCATTACAAATAGATGATCTTGATCATGAATGGAGCTCACAAGATCTAAACATGATAGCACAAAGGAGGAGAACCATGGATCCGTAGTCCAAGGATAAACTACTCACGCATCACACCGGAGGCTTGGATGGTTATGAAGAAGGCCTCCAGGGTGAATTCCCCTCTCCGTCAGGGTGCCGGGAAGAGCTTTAGATCCCTCTAGATCTAGGGATGGAGATGACGACAGCTACAGACTCTTTCGTGGATTTTTGATCGGGTACTTAGGGTTTTCGTCTCGAGGGCATCTTATAGGCGGAAGGAGAGGCCGAGGGGGTGCTGGGGTCGGCCAGACCACCCCCTGGCGCGGGCCAGGCCTAGCCGCGTGGCCAGGTGGTGTGGCCATCCCCCAGCCCTTCTCCGTCTCGCATCTGATGACTTCCGGAAAAATAGGCACTTTGGCTTTTGTCCCATCCAATTCCGAGAATATTCATTTTCTGACTTCCTGGAACCAAAAACAGCAGAAAACAGGCAGCTGGCACTATGGCTCTTGTTAATAAGTTAGTCCAAGAAATCATATGAAAAGTACTCCAAAGTGTGGACAAAACACAAGAAAGTGGATAAAACCAAGCATGGAACATCAAAAATTATAGATACATTTGCAATGTATCAACATCCCTAAGCTTAACTCATGCTCGTCCTTGAGTAGGTAAGTGATAAAAAAGAAAGAATAATTTTTGAGGTGACATGCACCATCAAAGACTTGATCAAAGTATTTGTAAAACATTCAAAGCTGGGATCATAATACTTCAATAAAAATATGGAAGACAAAGTTCTAGCAATAAGACAAAGAAACTATGCTGCAACATGAAAAGGCACAAACAAAAGGTTTATGAATAACAATTCTTTGCAAGACATTTGTTTGTTTCACATAAAGAAAACATAGCATAATAGCATTCAGCTTGTCCCTCATAGAGTAGCAAATATAAATGCATAGGACACCTTCAAAGTTCATAAGAGTGACTAGATAAAAATAGTTTAAAACAAGCAATATCAAGGTATGCATCAATCAACTAGTCTTGGGACAATGCACATAGAACTAAGAATGGCCACTATGCTCTCAAAGTAGGTACATAAAGGTAGAAGGTGGAGACTCAACATAAAAGTAAAAGAAAGGCCTTCATAAAAGGAAGTAGGGATTCAAGTCTCATAAAGAGCTTCCAAAAATTATAGTACTTATAGCTCTGATCTCTCATTGCCCCTATCATAAGCATCTTGAAGGTGATTAAGGTTAAAGTGACACAACTAAGAGGATATGCTTGACAAGTTATAAACCGAAATCTCATGCCCCTTACTTATGAGGACCGAACCTCATGCTACTCAACTTTAGTCAAAACTAAGCTCTTGTCATTGTAAGTACATGTGTATCATAAAGAACCGCCAACGGGGTACCCCTTGCACATGATACATGAGCTATCCCATAATCAAAATGACAAGGCAAGTAGACAATGAGCATCTCAGCGATCTTTTTATTTGCTATTTGCATAGGTTTTTATTGAGTATGCTTCATAGAGTGCTCATTATGGTTATGCTGCAAGTTTCCACCATGATTAGGCATGGCTTAGGATAGTGGCCCAGGCGTTTCTCTAACACACATACAAACTCCATGATCTTACAAGTTCCACTTTTTTTCACACCGCCGGGATCCATAAGAAAAATAACATGATATCAACAGGGTACAAAGTACAAGTGCAATGTTGAAAGCGTTCCCCATGATACATGGTTGTGCTAATTTCAACTTATAAAGCGCAAGCATATACGCAACAAAGAAGGACCCAATGGTTCAAGTTTATTAGATGCAAAAAAGGAAGGTGTGCCATCAAGTTCGTGAGAGCTTTAGTCACTAGTTTTCTCATAACAAGTTTAATTTGGAAGATAAACAAAAGCATGAATATACTTGGAATAGCATAAGCTAGTAGGTAGGTATGGTGGACTCTTTGGAATAACTTGGTTTAGGGAGTTGGATGCATGAGTGGAACTCATACTTGGTTGTGGAGGCTAGCAAAAGACTGGGAGCGACAAACTAAGAGAGCAGTAAGGGCCATAATCATGCAGAGCGACAAAACATCATTGATCAAAGCATAAAGTGATACTACAAGTTTAAAACTAAAGGATCATAAAGGCTATGGTGACTTGAGATAGTCATAACATGGTGTGAGCATGCGCCAAGTCAACCCAAATAAAGCATCAAAGGAGAATACCACTATACTATGCTTTAATATGCTAAAACAACGCATGATTCATCCAAGGCACATTAAGCAATCTCAATTGTTTATAACAAGTCATGCTAAAGCAAAGAATACTAAGCATAAAGCCAAAACAATATCAAGCATGGCATGACAAAGCATAGGCCACAGTAAAAAACGAGCTCTTTTTACCACATAATCATGAACTTTCCTACTCTTCTCCAAACCAAACCAAACTATTTGAAAACCAATGTATGAAAGAGGGGCTCCAACCAATTTATTCAGAAAACTAAGAAAACAAAAGCAAACGAAAAATCAAAATGAAAATGAAAAAGAAGACGCTCCAAGAACAACACAACTGTGCATGAAACAATAAAAACGAAGCGTTTGGAAGAAACCTAGAATTTTTATTGATGAAGAAGGGGGATGCCTTGGGCATCCCCAAGCTTTGACGCTTGTACTTCTTGGATATTTCTTGGGGTGACACGCGTGGCATCCCCAAGCTTGAGCTTTAGTCCATCTTTCATCTCATTACTCATTCCTTCCATACACCTGAAATTTTTCCTTCATACAAAACTTCACACAATATTTATTAGCAACATTAGTGCACTCAAGATAATAAGTCTTTAGGCTCAGTTCTAACGCCAATAAAACTTCCATTAAAACACAAGCTACTGTAGCACTTTACTCAGAAAGCTCAATTCCCCAAAAGGACTCAAAAAGGAACCAACAAGAAGCAAATGCAGAAAATGGCAGAAATCTGTCAAAACAGAACAGCAGGCAAAGATGAATTTTTTAGAAGACCTTATGTTGCTCAACTCAAAAGGTGTTGAACTAACGAAAGTTAGATAACAACCTGGGTCAGAAGCACAAAAATGCGCACCTCAAAAAGTCATGCAGAGATTTTACACGAATTTTTACGGTGAAGCACATAAATCTGTTTCGGGACAACAACTTTCCCAATCATTACTTCTCTCTCATTAGAGGCTACTCTTGGCACAAAAAGCAAATAAAAAGGATAAGGAGCGGTTATTACTGAAGTAATAACTTTCAATACTCATCTAAAACTTTTGGGTTATCTCCCAATAAGTACTTTTCTTTAACGCCTTTAAGTTAGGCATAAGAAGCAAGAAAGAATCAAGTGTTCGCAAATAAAGAAGCATTAAGACCAAATTTTGTTTTGATAGGAGAAGCAAAATAAATCTTCTCTCTATTCTTGGGGAAGTGTTCTATGCCTTTCTTGAGTGGGAGTTGATATTTAATGGTGCCTTCTTTCATATCAATAATGGCACCAACAGTTCTAAGAAAAGGTCTTCCCAAAGTAATAGGACAAGAAGCATTGCATTCAACATCCAAAACATAGAAATCAACGGGGACATAGGCATTGTTAATCATAATAAGAACATCATTAAGACTCCCCATGAGTTTCTTTCTAGCATCATCATCAAGTGGGACATTCAAATAACAATCTTCAAGTGGAGGCAAATCAAGCATATCATAAATCCTTCTAGGCATAATAGAAACACTACTATCAAGATCACATAAAGATTTGAAATCAAAATCATTCACTTTCATATTAATGATGGGTTCCCAACCATCTTATTGTTTTATAGGAATAGAAGCTTTATGTTTCATCTTTTCTTCTTTAATCTTTATGAGAGCATAAGTAATGTGTTTTGTAAAGGCCATGTTCATAGCACTAGCATTAGGAATTTTAGCAAGCTTTTGTAGGAACTTAATAACTTTAGAGATATTGCAACCATCAAGGTGAAAATCAAATTTATCATCTAAAGTAGTATAACTATTACTAGCCTCAACACTAGTGGTGGTAATAGTAGAAACACTAATGTTTCTAGCAATTTCATCTTCTCTTTCCCACTTAGCATGTAATTCAGCTAATAGTCTAACATTTTCATCAATTCTTACTTGTATAGCATTAGTAGCTGCAAAGGGATTATCATTAGTTTCAGGTTTAGCAGCCATTTTATTCAAAGAAGATTGAGCTTCAACCAAAGATGCTATATTTCTTTCAGCATTAGAGAGTTTTTCCTCAATAGTTTTATTGAAAACAGTTTGTTTACTAATAAAGTCCTTAAGCATAACTTCAAGTTCAGAGGGAGCACTCCTATTATTGTTGTAGGAACTTCCATAAGCATTACCATTGTTGGGAGGATATGGCTTATAATTGTTGTTACCAAAATTGTTCCTATAAGCATTATTGCCAAAATTGTTATTTCTTATGAAGTTCATATCAACTTGCTCTTCTTGAGCAACCAAAGAAGCTAAAGGAACATTGTTTGGATCAATATGGGCTTTCCCATTAACAAGCATAGACATAATAATATCAATCTTATCACTCAAGGAGGAGGTTTCCTCAACAGAATTTACCTTCTTACCTTGTGGAGCTCTTTCAGTATGCCATTCAGAATAATTAACCATCATATTGTCCAGAAGTTTTGTTGCAGCACCCAAAGTGATGGTCATAAAGGTACCTCCAGCAGCAGAATCCAATAGGTTCCTTGAATAATAGTTCAATCCTGCATAAAAAGTTTGGATGATCATCCAAGCAGTCAGTCCATGAGTGGGACAATTCTTTACCAAAGATTTCATGCTTTCCCAAGCTTGAGCAACATGTTCATTATCAGAATGTTTAAACTTCATTATTTGACTTCTCATAGATATAATCTTAACAGGAGGATAGTATTTTCCAATGAAAGCATCTTTGCACTTAGTCCAAGAATCAATACTATTCTTAGTTAAGGAATTCAACCATTCTTTAGCTTTTCCTCTCAAAGAGAAAGGAAACAATTTCAGCTTAATAATATCACCATCTACATCCCTATGCTTTTGCATCTCACAAAGTTCAACAAAGTTATTTAGATGGACAGCAGCATCTTCATTACTAATACCAGAAAATTGTTCTCTCATAACAAGGTTGAGAAAAGCAGGTTTTATCTCAAAGAAAGTATCTTTAGGCACAGGTGGAGCAATAAGTGTGCTCATAAAATCATTGTTGTTGGTGCTAGTGAAGTCACACAACTTAGTGTTTTCAAGAGTAGTCATTTTTTGTGTTTTTAATAAAGAAAGCAAACTAGTAAAACTAATTTTTTGTGTTTTTGATAACAAAACAAGCAAACAAAGCAAAAAGAAACTAAGCAAAACAAAAATAACAAAGTAAAGAGATTGGTTATGAGGGACTCCCCTTGTGAAGATGTCCTTGACTCCCCGGAAACGGCGCCAGAAAAGTGCTTGATGGCTCGTGTATTAACAAGCTCGTTGGGGAACCCCAAGAGGAAGGTATGATGAGCATAGTAACAAGTTTCCCTCAGTTATGAAACCAAGGTTTAAGCGAACCAGCAGGAGCAAGGAAACACCCCAAAGGTGTTGCTAGTTGAGCCTTGGCAGGGCGCACTACCGGTGCTAGTAGCAACGTGGAGACCTGCACAACACAACCACAAAACTTTGTCCCCAACTTGCGATGAGGTTGTCAATCTCACCATGTTTTTTTGAAAACAAAGGATTAAACATATCGAATGGAAGGAAGAAATCGTTTGCAGAAAGTAAACACAAAGCAGTAAACAATTTGTAGATTGTATGTAAAAGAAAAGGACCGGGATCCATAGTTCACTAGAGGTGGCTCTCCTTAAGATAGATAACATGTTAGGTGAACAAATTACAGCGGGGCAATTGACAAACATCGAGAAAGCAATACATGCATATACTAATCATCTTGACTCCTTTGAGATTCGATTGGGCATTACAACATTATACATAGACCGCCATCCAATTGCATCTATGACTAATAATCCACCTTCAGGTTATCATCCGAACCCCCTCCAGTATTAAGTTCCAAGCAACAGATTTATTGCTTTACGAATTGCGTGTAAAGTAAACAATATGATTGTTCTATGAACAAAGGATTGTTGTTTTCTCCCTAGTAGCAACAACACATCTAGTACCTTAGAGATTTCTGTCATTTCCCCAGATTACCAGAGGCATGAACCCACTATCGAGCATAAATACTAACTCTTGGAGTTGCTAGCATCTACTTGGCCAAGGTAGCTACTACCGGAAAGCACGCAAGATCACGAATAACAAAGACATGATAGAATCAATAATCAATCTGAAATAGCATCTCAATATCCATCGGATCCCGCAAACAGAACATGTAGAATTACAAATAGATGATCTTGATCATGAAAGGAGCTCACAAGATCGAGGAGAACCAGCCATCTAGCTACTACATGGATCCGTAGTCCAAGGATGAACTACTCACGCATCACACCGGAGGCTTGCATGGTGATGAAGAAGGCCTCCAGGGTGAATTCCCCTCTCCGGCAGGGTGCCGGGAAGAGCTTCAGATCCCTCCCGATCTAGGGATGGAGATGACGACGGCTACAAACTCTTTCGTGGATTTTTGATCGGGTACTTAGGGTTTTTGTCCCGAGGGCATCTTATAGGCGGAAGGAGAGGACGAGGGGGTGATGGGGTCGGCCAGACCACCCCCTGGCGCGGGCCAGGCCTGGCCGCACGGCCAGGTGGTGTGGCCGGCCCCCAGCCCTTCTTCGTCTCGTATTTTGGCATCTGATGACTTCCGGAAAAATAGGCACTTTGGCTTTTGTCCCGTCCATTTCCAAGAATATTCATTTTCCGACTTCCTGGAACCAAAAACAGCAGAAAACAGGCAGCTGGCACTGTGGCTCTTGTTAATAGGTTAGTCCAAGAAATCAAATGAAATGTACTCCAAAGTGTGGACAAAACACAAGAAAGTGGATAAAACTAAGCATGGAACATCAAAAATTATAGATACATTTGCAATGTATCATTTCTCTTTAAACTAGCTCGTTGAATAACAAGATGATCAAAGTTTCCTGATCATAAACATTGGATGTCGTTAATAATGAGGTCACAACATTTGTGAAATGGTGTGATGAACATTCATCCGAAGTATAGCATTACGATGAAAGTCATTGAGTTTATATTGATATAACATCATACGAAGTAATCCTCGTCCTTAGACCATGAGATCATGTTAATCACTAACACCGGAAGAGTATCTTGATAACATCAAACATCACACCGTAAAAGCGTGACTATAAAGGTGGGTTCAGTGCTACGAAGGTGTTATGTAGAGGCTCATGGATCAAGACTGGGATTTGTCCACCCTGATGACGGATAGATATACTCTGGGCCCTCTCGGTGATATCACATTGAGAATAGCTTGCAAGCAGGTGATGTGATCACTAGAATGTTATATCACGGGAACGAGAAAAGAGTGCATATCGGTAACGAGATCAAACTAGGTATTTGGATACCAATGATCGAATCTCGGACATGTAATATATCGCGAGAGAAAGGTTTAAGTTACTAGCATTAAATGTTCTCACGATCACAGAAATCACCGTTGAATCTGTAGGAGTCAGAATGGATTTCCAGGTCCCGCTTCTGATTATTGATCCGAGAGGAGTCTCGATCACGTCTGCATTATTCGCGAACCATAGGGTGACATACTTAAGGGTTGCCAAACACCATTTGGAGCATATATGTTTCAAATGAAAGGATTGCAAAGCGTTGGAATCATTTTGATGGAAACCAGAATTGTTTCGGGTGAAATTGCAGAAACTGTTTCTGCATGTGATATTAAAATGTTGCAGGGGTTTTTATGTGAATGTTTGGTAATTAAAGTAATTAAAAAAATTCTGAATAAAATAAATAAAAGAATTATTAAATGAGAGTTGCATTAAATTTGGTCGAAATTTAATGCATGTAAGTGGAACTTTGAGTGGAGGCAAAATTGATATGAGTGGAGCTTCCACCGCATGAATGAGGAAGAGGTGGGGGCACCCCCCATGGGCGCCGCCCATGGGAGGGGAGGAGTCCCCTCTCCTATAAAAGGCCCCCCTCTCCTCCCTCACAAAGCACACCTCCTCATGAAGGATCTCTCTCCCCCTCTAGATATATTCCCCATGGTCTCGGATTAGCGAGATAGATGTTCCCGGTGGCATTTCGTCTAGAAGGAGTTGTTGCTTCCGCTGATTCGCTGGAGCGAGGAGGTGGAGGTTGTTTAGTGGCTGAACGTGTGTGCGAGGACGGATGCGCTGCTGATTTGCGGTGCTAGGACTTCCACACGATCTTGAGCTCGACAAGCGTTCGACTACATCATCCATGAGTTCCAAGTCGTTAACAAAGCTTTGTTGTCTTTGAGCGTAGGTTCTCTATGGATGTATATCCACCTGTTGCTTGTATCTAGTAGATAGATCTTGGCGTATAGTTCCCATCGTAGGAATTTTTGTGTTTTCTATGCTGTGAACCCACAGTTGAGGTTGCTCGTCAATTGCATTTTGACGGTCATGGTGTTATTGAGGTTGTTTCTCTGCATGGTGACCATGGTGTCGTTGTTTCAGTCATGTCATCAATGACGGCTAGGAGGGTCACCAAGAGCTTCACATCGACAACGAGCTTGTTATTCCAAGTTGGAGTCATCACTTGTGGTCAAGTGAAGGTCTTGCGGTTGTCGATGTTGTACTTGAGGTTCTTCATGTGGTGGTTCCTCTTGGATCACTAGCGCTCTTTCTTGATGATGATATCCTTCACGCCTTCAGTGAGGCCTTGACGAGGAATCACCATGGTAGCTTGGCCTTGCGGTGTGCCTTGGAGATGGCACATGTTGCAAAGATATCACTTGGTCGACAACAGGGTCCTCATGGCGCCTTTGAGCACTTGCATTAGGATCTTGTCGAGGTGGAGAGCAACATCGTGACGAACTTGAAGCACTAGAGTGTTGTTTGCAACTCCAGATGAGGCATTGTAGAGTGTTGCGATGGCGTGATGGAGAGCTTCATTTTGATGACCGAAATTATGTTGCATGGCCTTCATTTCTTGATTGAGGTCCTTGAAGCGGTTGTCCATCCTCTTGAACTCGGCTTGAATCTCTCCGAATTGCTCATCTTGGCGCGTCTCAAGGGCGTTGCAACATGCTTGAAGTTCTTATCGAATGATGAAGTGGCTAGCTCTTGTCATGTACAATCCTTCTTCATCTTGTGGCATGGGTTGGCTCATCTCACCGTTCCTATCCATCATGCAACAAAGCAAGGTTGTATATGGAAGTGTAATATGTGGAGGTGGTTAGTCTTGTACCTCACCTTGCCGAATTGTATTGGAAAAATAGCCACACTTGAGAACCAATGACTTGAAAAGTGAACGCGCAAATAAAACATCACACTAAGAACAACTAAAACTCTCAAAATCTTATGGTGGAAGGTTAGGATGTGAAAAAACCAAAGGAAGCGACCCGAAGAAAAGGTTATTTTCAAAAGTGGAAAAGATTTAAAGATCAAAAGAAAAAATATTACGATCTACAAAGACATGAGGATAACATAAGTGGAGATTAATGGGGTTAGCACGACTATTAAAAACAATCACAAAATATCCTAACAAAGTTTACCCTCTGTTGTCGTGCCAACACAAGGAGATACCTAACTCGTTCCCCAAAATAGGATAAGCAACGGATTTGTGCACTTACCTTGGTCACGCTTTATTTATTTGCTTACAAGCTTGAGACTGCCTTTGCTATGGGAGACTATGTATATCTTTGTATCTTTCCTTTTCTCCTTTCCCTTTTCTTTCTTTTTTCTTTTTATTTTATTTTTTCTCTCCCTTTCTGTACTACCAAGTCAACTTTTGTATTTTCTTACACACTCTCACTATCTAAAGACAAGTGAACAATGCTTAGGAAAACACAAAATTAGTTACTCTCATAGGATAGGTAACACACGAAAGGAAGATATGTGGTTAACAAGGTGGAGCAAGTTATACCTTTGGTATTGTCGATAACGAACTTGCGGCAATGTTCATGTGTCGCGGTATTAGGGAGCGCTAGATGTGTTGTTGCGGAAGCTTTTTGTTAGTTTGGGTGACATGCACATGAGACACAAACAAAACTAGCAAAAATGTCAAAATTGGGTCAAAAATGAATTTCGGCGGCGAAACGGCACTAGCGATCTCGCTGGAACTTTTGGGAGCAAGTTCGGTTCGCCGGAGATCTCGCTAAAACATGTTCGTGAAGAACAACGAAAGTCAAATCCTTGGAAAATTGTCCAAAATTGGAGCTGGGGAAGGTCAAGTAAGATCGACACCAAACACAACAGATCCACGGACCAAAACCACATAAAACTCACCATAACTTGAGATCGATCCGAAGGTATCTTGGGTTCTTTTTTGGGGAATTTTCAAATTTAGGGAGGATAGAAGAAAAATTGGGTAGAAATTCATGATGAATGAGTCTCTTGATACCAATATGTTGGGGGTTAACTCGGGAGGGTGCCCGACTATTGTCTTTATTAAGTTGACCAGGAGTAGAACATAAACTGAACCCCCTTTTACTTTCTAAAGAAGATTAGTAGGAAAATGAATATTGAGCCTGGCACGGTAGTGGTCAACTTCCAGCAGGGTGCAAGCCTGTTTCGAGGAGTATTCGACTTCCTCCAATTTTTCAACCTTGAAGTGTGAATGCATTTATTTGAGCCTGGACTTTGTTAAAATGTCAGTTACATTTGCCATCGTTTACAGAGCAAGTGGATTGTGATCAATCGATGAAGGACTCTGCAAAGCCAGGCTTATCCTGGTTGAATTGATCAGATCAGTGTTGAGAAATTTTCAAACAGAAGCGTTTGCTGATGACGCCTCGACAGAGTGTTCCCCATGACAGCATGGTTCTGCTAATTCCCAACTTATAAAGTGCAAACATATATGCAACATAGATGGACGCAATGATTCAAGTTTATTAAGTTCAAGAAAGTAAAGTGTGCCATCAAGTTCGTGAGAGCTTTAATCACTAGTTTTCACATAAAAAGTTTAATTTGGAAGGTTGATGAAAACATGAATTTACTTGGAATAGCAATAATGCTAGTGGGTAGATATGGTGGATGCAAATGGCATAGGTTTTGGTTTAAGGATTGGATGCACGAGAAGCATTCCCTCTCAGTAGAGGTTTCTGGCTAGCAAGGCTGGGTAGTAAGAAATAAGAGTTGAAGGAAACAAACATACATGCAAGTGATAGGAACAAACATGCAATCTTCCTTGGAAACACAAAAGATCTTAATTAGAGAATACTAAGCTTATGAGCCAATCAAGAAACAAAGATGATGAAATTATATATCTAAATGTACTTTTTTCTCTTTTTCATTCAATCCTCAAATAATATTACTACTGACCAGTGCTAGGTTTGCCAAAACCAATTTAAATTTACTTAATGATCCCAAAGTGATACCCATACTAACAACAAGATCAATCATATAACAGAAATTGGTTAACTAAAATAAGATGTGCAAAAAGTAAATGATAGAACTTCTCATTAATATTCCATAATGGCAACTCACACCAAGGGATACATAGATATCTAACTAGAGGGGAGATACTTACATAATGCAAACCATCCTATATGATAACTTCTCTTACTCATAATATGACTCTACTACAAAGGTAAAAAGATGAAAGATAATGATATGATACCACGACACTCCCCCAAGCTTGGAACAAACCAAGGAGATGCCAAAACCTGATGGCGAATTACTCCTTCGGTGGTGGTGGTGTTCTCTCGATGAGATTTTCAATCAATTTCATCAAATCCTCAATCTAGAAGGTGAGAGTACGAATCAACTCCGAGTTGTGCTCAATGCGGTTCATGATCATGTCGGGCTGTGAATCCCAACTCTTGCGATTCTTTCCCCACTCTTCCTCCTTGAAGTATTCTTTTCCTGCATGGTTAGAACGAGACATATCCCAATTGGAAGATAGTTTTTCCTTGGGAATATTTTGGAATTGCTATTCATGTATAAGGGTATGGAAGGGATTTTTGGTATGAAATATAAGTATCATCTCTTAATATGAAATATATCAATGAATAACAGTGAATTGTGATACAGAATGGTGATGCAAAATGGACGTATCATTGGCCAGGCAAGCTCACATCGATTCGTTCGTCGCGGAAGAGCTTCTTGTCACGCCACAACTCCACCACCTTTGGCCGTGTCACCCAGGCAAGCTCTGCACCGCGCCGTAGCTCTGCTGTCATCGGCTGCCGAGCCTCGTGTCGAGTAGACGTGGGCGAGAGACAACAGGGGAGCGAGGTAAGAGAGGAGAGACGGGGGTGAGGTAGAGGAAAGACCGAGCAGGGAGAGAGCAGAGTTGTGACCCCTAGCAGGCTAACTCGCACGCGCGGGATGAACCGGGCAGTGCTGGATTGCGAAGCTCGATTCCACCTTCGCAGGTGGGTAGGGCTGAGAGCCTCTTTTTGTATGAGATGAGCATAGGACAACGCAACCGACCTGACCTAACAAACGACTAAATGTGGAATGAGTTGAGAATTTCTGAGTCCACCCGACCCACCAAACACACCCTATGTATATCTTTCTATCTTTCTTTTTCTCCTTTTGTTTTTCTTTCTATTGTCCTTTTATTTTATTTGTGCTCTCCCTTTCTGTACTACCAATATTTGCTTACACACTCTCACTATCCAAGGGCAAGTGAACAATTCTTAGGAAAACACAAAATGAGCTACTCTCATAGGATAGGTGACACATAAAGGAAGATATGAGGTTAATAAGGTGGAGCAAGTTATACCTTTGTTATTGTCGATAACAAATTTGCAACCGGTATTGGAAAAAATGCTCATGTTTTGCGGTATTGGAGAGTGCTGGATGTGTTATTGCGGAAGTTTTTTGTTAGTTTGGGCGACACCCACACAGACACAACCAAAACTAGCAAAATTGTCAAAATTGGGTCAAAAATGAATTTCGGCAGCGAAACGGCACTGGCGATCTCACTGAAACTTTTGGCGGCAGGTTCGGTTCGCCGGAGATCTCGCCAAAACATGTTCATGAAGAACAGCGAAAGTGAAATCCGACAAATCCTTGGAAAATTGTCAAAAATTGGAGCTGTGGAAGGTCAAGGAAGATCGACACCAAATGCAATAGATCCACGTACCAAAACCACAGAAAACTCACCAAAACTTGAGATCGATCCGAAGGTATCTTGGGCTCTTTTTTGGGGAATTTTCAAATTTAGGGAGGATAGAAGAAAAATTGGGTAGAAATTCGTGATGAATGAGTCTCTTGATACTAATATGTTGGGGGTTAACCCGTGGGGGTGCTCGATCTTTCATGAATATCTGAGAATCGAGGTGGAATCGTGAGGGGAAGAGAGGGGATGGAGATCTAATGGAACACACACATGAAAAATACGATGATACACACGCACACGTGATACACAAAACAAGCCAATGACTGACGTCGGCGGCGGCTACCAATCCAACATAATCTCTAGGATCGGTGTTGGACAAGAAGCACTCTCTACCCAATCAGCAAGCGTGGGGATCTTGGTGAGATCTTGACAACATTGCTAGAGATCACTCCAAACAAAGGTCATGTAGTAAGCGCGATGCATAATCCAAAGAGGTGGGGGATAACAGGTATTCCTTTTCAAGGAATATATGGGACCAAACTTGAAAGATTCTACAAAGGGGTTTTCTTGTAGTTCTATTATCAAGTCTGAAATCAAAGGATGAGCCACAAGGGCTATTTATAGTGCTAGGGGCGATAAGGTAGGTAAAGGGTATATTTCAGGTATCAAACCCGAATCTGTGCGTAGACAGGAGGTTTCACCGCTGGACGCCGGTTTAGTCGGTGGAAACCGAACAGTTGTAACGTAAGCCGTTTCGGCGGTCGTCGGGCTCTGCCGGTTCTGCCGCCGATGATTCTGGCGCAGGGTCCGACCCGTCGAATTTGGTGTCGGATTGTCTTGGCGATTTTGGCGTGGAGTCTGGTCCGTCGGAGCTGGTGCCGATTTCAGCTGTCGTTCTCTTTTGCGTGTACTTGGTTACTTTTCTTGGCGTTCCTCTTTGGAGTTCATAGCTGAGAATACACAGTTATGGTCATGAAGTAGCAGGGTATTTGAATAAGAGTCAAAGTCACACATATAGAGAAGCGAGTTTACTATCTTGTAGGATCTTGCCTCGAGCACATATCATTGGTCCACCCGGGGACTTGGCATAACAGATTTAGGACGGGCTGCGTCAATATGGAACTGATTCGTCGTGTCGAGCGGGACCCCAATTCGAACTTGGCCTAGCCTGCTAGCCAGCTCGATTCCCCTGCGTACACTGATCGATCGTTTTCGTAATGAGATTGCTTGTCTGATGCGTGCATGATTGGGACTCGGTCGGGAGAGCGCGGAGAACCCGTCTAGCTTTCCTCATCGTCCAGTTGATGACTTGATTGGTGGCTAGGTTGAGCAGGTCTCCGTTGCGGGCGCGCGGCGGTGTCATTTTCAACTGTGTAGATCTTGATAGTTTCTTTAGCTATTTTTCCACATCACATTTTTCTAAAATTTGTCCTCATCCACTATTTGGAAGATGGTGATAGATAATGAGTTAAGCTGGTGCAAGCTGACTATTGTCTTTATTAAGTTGACCAGCAGTAGAACATAAACTGAACCTCCTTTTACTTTCTAAAGAAGATGAGTAGGAAAATGAATATTGAGCCTGGTACAGTAGTCAACTTCCAGCAGGGTGCAAGCCTGTTTCGAGGAGTACTCAACTTCCTCCAATTTTTCAACCTCGATGTGTGAATACATTTGCCATCGTTTACAGAGAAAGTGGATTGTGAACGCTTATTGCAGATGAGACCAGGCAAAGCTGGTCTCTGCAGACACCAGTTCATCAACAGGCAGGCTACATCGTACTTTAATTTTGTATATCTCTTTAGGTCACTAATCCTATATATCTGGTGTACCAGTTCACACATTTTGCGTCACAATTAGTACAAGCAACCTTGAAAGCATCGACGATATAAGATTTTTTAAACATATATAGTGCTAATATTCTTTTGATCAATCAATGCAGAACCCCGCAAAGCCAGGCCTATCCTGGTTGAATTGATCAGATCAGTGTTGAGAAATTTTCAAACAGAAGTGTTGTTTGCTGATGACGCCTGGACCGCGTGTCGTCGATCGCAAGCAAATCGCACCGGTTCGCTAAGAAGACCAAATCAGCTCCACTTGATTGTATATCAGCCTCGCTCGTCGTCTAATATTTCCCACCTGGTGATCATGCATGCCAAAGTCCCAAAGGCGAAAAGGTAGTTTGAACTTGGCAGCACACTGATGACTGAACCCATTCAGAAATATAGGCGGGTAGAAATTAGCCAGAGATCCGCCGAGCACTTTGCTTTATCTTGCGACGATACGGGAGAGCGAAAGAACGAGATTATAATGCAGCCTTTCCGCTTTCCTCTACATGAAGCGAATCCAGAACTCTCAGGCCGCTGAAATGGTCGCTAATGGCGCTGATCCATATTTCAACCTGCCATTTCTAAATTAGGTAGTCGGCCTGGAAAGGATAACCGTGGGGAAACTGTCTTCAGATTTCTTGATTAGTTTATCGATATGGGGCATAATCATTTTGAGTAATAAACAGAGTCCTCCCCTTGCACACCGCTAAGCAATCTGTAGTACTACTATATTGTTTTCTGAAGAAGCCCCTCTGAATCCGACTGATGTTTTTGCTGTAGCAAACACGACAAAACTCTGGGGACAAACGAGGCGCGAACAACTCACATGCCATCGATTCGATCCAGGACTAATTCTTTCTGACACAGCAATGCAAGCCTACAAACCGACGTTGGAGTGCACACACATGCTCATGATTGACCCTCTATACTAATGAAAGCACAAACCGATGTAGTACTAGTAGCAATATACAACGGAGCAAGCAACGTACATGGACTCCATCCAACCAAGGCGAACGATAAAAAAAGAAAAAAAAAAGTTGCAGAGAACGCTGCCACTCCATTATCTTCTCCCTCCCTCCCTCGTTTTGTTTTTTTCCCCCGGCGTATGCATGGTGTCGCCTCACCCATGCCGGTCCCCACCTGCTCCGCAGCTTCCCCAATTGACCACGTTTTGCTTGTCGTCGGCGGCTCGTCGCGCACCGAGCATATATAAATAGCCCAGCGCCTCACAATCTACACATCATCAGCCAAACCGAACGCCTCCGAGCATTATCTAACTCCCTCGATCGCCTAAGCGTCAGCACCACCGAGCACTGGTACCCATCACGCACAGCTCCCGCAAGCCCGCAAGGAAAGCGAAAACAGAGTGAGCCTGTGCTAGTACTAGAGATGGGGAGAGCTCCGTGCTGCGAGAAGATGGGGCTAAAGAGGGGGCCATGGACGGAGGAGGAAGACAGGATCCTTGTCGCTCACATCGAGCGGCACGGGCACAGCAACTGGCGTGCGCTGCCGAAGCAGGCCGGCCTGCTGCGCTGCGGCAAGAGCTGCCGCCTCCGGTGGATCAACTACCTGCGCCCGGACGTCAAGCGCGGCAACTTCACCAGCGAGGAGGAAGACGCCATCATCCAGCTCCACGCCATGCTCGGTAACAGGTGGTCGATGATCGCCGCGAAGCTGCCGGGAAGGACGGACAACGAGATCAAGAATGTCTGGAACACGCACCTCAAGAAGCGACTCGAGGCGTCCAAGCCAACCGGTCAGTCACAAGCAGGCAAGACCGGTGGGCCTAAGCGGAAAGCCAAGAAGCCTGCAGCAGTTCCTATGGCTGCTGCTGCACCCGAGGGCCCGACCTCTCATCCGGTGTCGTCGCCGGAGCAGTCCCTCTCGACGTCGTCCGCCAGCGACGACTCGATGGAGAACACGGGCAGCTTCTCCTCCGAGGACTTCCAGATCGACGAAAGCTTCTGGTCGGAGACGCTGGCGATGACAACCGTGGACAGCTCCGGTTCCGGAATGGAATCCTCCGGCGACACCTTCGGCGCAGACAGTGCTTCGCCGTCATCGAGCAACGACGAGATGGACTTCTGGGTCAGACTCTTCATGCAGGCCGGTGACTTGCAGAGCTTGTCTCAGATTTAGGGAGAGGACTGGCTCGTTGGTCTTCTCACTATTCGATCTGAAGCGCTACCAGCTCAGGCACGACGTGGGAACACGGGTGCGGATCGGCCGTGCCGTCGTGCAACCACAACGCGTAGCCGCGGCAGGACGACCGGCGAGGCAACCGCTCGGAGCTCACGCAGGTAGAGCGCGCACAGGCGGAACGGCTGCGAGCACAGGCTCGATCGTTTCATACTGCACCCATGGCGTCGGGGCCATTTGACCTGTATAAGAATTAGGAGATTCTGTAGTTAATCTGCTGAGTTGACTCTTGTTGCCGGCTCAGTTTCACTTGCCATAATTATTAAGAGAGTAAAACTCTAACATTGTTTATGTTCGAGGAACAAATCAAGGGGCGGGCAGGTTGAATCAGATGACATGATGTATTTTTCAGTCCGTTGAAATCTTCCGGGGAGTTACAATGTTTGAAAAGGCCTCCTGAAGGATCGGATAAATAAAGTATCCCCTCCAATCCAAATTAGTTGACTTGGATTTATCTAGATTAAGATATACCCTTTCAATCCAATGCCACTCGCGTTCCTAGGACGCCATTCCCAGGGCGTATTTTTCATCCAGATGGCGAAAATTCGTCCAGTCGCGTTCCCAGGACGTCGGTTTCGTCCGGTTTGGCCCAAAATTGGTCAGGCGTTCCCAGGCCGAACCCGGGGCGCCGGGAACGGCCTGGGAACACCGGATGGAGAGAAAGCTAGGGTGGGCCCCACCTCTCGGCGAGCCGAGGCCGAGTTCCCGCCCTTTTCTTCTCCCTCTCCCGCCTTCCCTCCACAATCCCCCACATCTCCCGCCATGCCACCCAAGGCTTTTGCCAAACCCCGACCCGCCGCCGGCGAACCAAAGGAGAAAAAGGTAAGGAAGCCGAGAGCGCCCGCGACGAAACCCGATGGCATGAGCGCCCCCGACTGGTTGGCCCTATCCACGACAAGAAAGTTTGCTACGGAGAGCCGCAGGGACCGGAAGGCAAGGGCCAAGCAGGCGCAGGAGCTCGCCGAGGTTCAGGCGATGAGGGGAGCGGCGGCTGAGGTTCAGGCGATGAGGGGAGCGGCGGCTGAGGTTCAGGCGATGAGGGAAGTGGCGCTAGCTTCGTCTCGAGTGCAGTACGGTGGCGTCTGGGGAAGCCAGCCAAGCGTCGCATTGCCGGCTGGATACTCGCCTGTCGGGTTCTCGCCGATCTCGCGGACGATGTTCTAGGAGAACCAGGCGAACCTACGTCAGAGGTACTCCTCCTCCCCCGAGTTCGATGGCGGATTCAACCGGAACAACGTCTTCCCCTGCCCCGCACCACGTCCTCCTTCGGCGTTCAGCATCAAGATCAATGCCCCCTACACCTCCTCCTCGACGGCGCGCCGCGGTCCTCTGCCGTTCACCGGGAGCTCATCGCACGCGACCAACGCCGAGGCGGACGCCCAGAACATGTTCGGAGGACTGTCCAATGAAGCCTACATGCAGGGCATGATCGCTGAAGGCTCGGCCGCCGCCTCGGCCTGCAACGCCGGCTTCTTCACCCAGGAATAGTCGTGGGCTGACGCCAAATACGTCGAGTCCTAGGATTTCGTCGAGCAGACCCAGATCGACGAGGAAGAGGAAGGCGTTGGCCTGGCTCCGGCGAAGGGCAAAGGCAAGGGAAAAGGCAAGAAGAAGGTGGGCACCTCGGTGACCGAGCCCCGCATCAAGTGGACACCGACTGAGGACCTTTGCCTCGCCGATGCCTGGAAATCGGTGAGCATGGACCCGATCATCGGCGCCAACCAAAATTCGGACAACTACTGGAACCACGTGAAGATGGCATTCGACGAACCTAACCTTTGTGATCCGAAGTACAACAAAACCCACATGGAGCGCGGCGAGAAAGCAATGACCAACCACTGGGGAATCATCCAACAGACGTGCAGCAAGTCACACAGTCTTCTCGAGGAGGTCGAGCGCACACCCGTCAGCGGCGAGAGCATGGATGCCAAGGTACTACGCCAAACACTAGCCGAGGCACTTCTTCATGCCTATGTTGACACACTTTGCCTTGCCTTCGCAGCTTCTCCGCATACTCATCATGTATCGGGCTGACATCGGGAAAGAGTTCAAGTTCTATCACGTGTTCCCTGCAATCGAGCATTGCCAGAAATGGGCGAATACTCGACTCACCCTCGGCAAGACGAAGGACGACGTGTACAACCAGGCGGCCCCTCCACCTGCTACCGGCGAAGGAATGCCAGAGCTCAGCCTGAAGAAGGTGAAGATGCTCCAAGCCACAGGACCTCCCGTCGAGCGCCTCCAGGAGTCCATCGAGAGGTGCATCGCCGATACGAAGGCCCATACCAAGAAGAGGGAGGAGAAGATCGAGCAGAGGTGGGCGCAGCTGCTACAGAACCAAGACCGCAAGCTCGACCTCCTCAAAGCGAACTTCACCGCCAAGAAGAGAAACACTGATCTGCAGTTTATCATGGGCGGCGAAGACACCTCGGCGATGAGCTCGGATGTCAAGGCCGGGTATCTGGCCCGGCGCAAGGACATCCTCGAGGAGGACAACGCTGAGACCGCGCCAAGCTCTGTGTCGAACACCTCCGCCGTTGTGCCCTCGCCGAGCTCTGCTTCGACCTCCTCCAACCAGTCAGCCGACAGGAACACCGACGAGCCCATCCCCGTCGCACCGGACACGCCGGAGGAGATCACCGCCATCGATGACTGATCGCCGACCATTTTATCTTGTTCTGTAATAATTCGATGGCCGAACTACTTTGGGTGTACTTCTGTCGAACACCCTATGGCCATGATTTCGCCGCGGGAACGAGAAAATTTGAAAATGTCGCCGTTTTTCGAGTTAGCACTTTGCCTGGTATTGCTGCTGCTTTTACTTCTAGTGATTCTGATGCTTGTGGTAAAACAAATCTGTGGCATACACGTCTTGGGCATATGAGCGAACATGGCATGGTAGAGTTGGTCAAGAGAGAGTTGATTGATGGTTGAAACTTAAGTAAGTTTGAGTTCTATGAGCACTACATTTTTGGTAAGCATAAAAGAGTTAAATCCAATGCTTCCATTCATACCACCAAAGAAAATTTAGATTATGTGCATGCTGATGTATGGGGACCTTCTCGTAAGACTTCTATTGGTGGTGCTAGTTACATGCTTACTATTATTGATGACTACTCAAGAAAAGTGTGGCCATATTTTCTGAAACATAAATCTGATGTATTTAATGCTTTTAAGAAGTGGAAAGTTATGGCTGAAACGCAAACTGAAAAGAAGATAAAGGTACTACGTACTGACAATGGTATGGAATTATGTTCTAATGAGTTTGAGGAGTTTTGCAGTAACGATGGTATGATCAGACACCACACCATCCCTTACACTCCTCGACAGAATGGAGTGTCTGAACGCATGAACAGAACCATCACCTCGAGGGCTCGCTGTATGTTGTCCAATGCATGTATGCATAGCTGTTTCTAGGCTGAAGCAGCTAACACAGCATGCTACCTCATCAACATGTCACCTTCTATTTCACTTGAGAAGAAAACTTCCATTGAGGTATGGTCAGGTTCGCCTGCTGATTATTCATAGTTGAGAGTTTTTGGTTGCACGGCATATGCTAACATTGATAATGGAAAGTTAGAGCCTAGATGTGTTAAGTGCATATTCCTTGGTTATGGTTCAGGAGTTAAAGCATATAAACTATGGAATCCTGGAAGTAAAAAGGTTTTGTTCAGTAGGAATGTTGTTTTCAATGAATCCGCTATGTATCATGATAGCTTGCCATCTGATCCCTCTCCTGTTACTATTGGAGAGGAGGGAGTTAGTGTGCAGGTGAAGCCCCTACAGAAAATTGTTGATAATAATGTTGTGGTTGATGATACTCACGAGGAAAATATTGATGATCACGTTGTTCAACACTCACCTACTATTTTGTAGCAACCATGGGAGTCTATTGCTGCTAATAGACCAAGGTGTAACATAGTTCCACCATCTCGTTTAATTAAAGAGTGTAATATTGCTCATTATTCCTTGCGTTGTGCTAAACAGGTGGAGCATGATTCTGAATCTTCTACATATAATGAAGCCATTACATCCGTTGACCGCGAGAACTAGGTTTCTGCTATGCAAGAAGAGATGAAGTCGCTTGAAAAGAATGGCACATGGGATATTGTGTGCTTGCCTAAACAAAAGAAGACCGTCCGCTGTAAGTGGATATACAAAAGAAGGAAGGTTTTCTCCTAGTGGGCCTCCAAGGTTTAAGGCAAGGTTAGTAGCAAGAGGTTTCAGCTAGATTCCAAGTATTAACTATAATGATGTTTTCTCTCTGGTTGTGAAGCATAGTTCTATTCGTGATTTCTTTGGTATTGTTGCTATGCATGATCTTGATATTGATCAGCTAGATGTAAAGACTGCTTTTCTGCATGATGAACTGGAGGAGGAGATTTATATGGACCAACCTGAATGGTTCATGGTTCCTGGAAAAGAGGATTTTGTGTGCAAATTGAATAGATCGCTTTATGGTTTGAAGCAATCTCTAAGACAGTGGTACAAAAGGTTTGATTCATCTATGATCTCACAAGATTTTAAGAGGTCTCAGTTTGATAGCTATGTTTACATAAAATTTGTTAATGGATCACCTATATAGTTGTTGTTATATATATGTTGATGATATGTTAATTGCTGCCAAGAGCATGAAAGAAATCACTACCTTGAGGGCACACCTAAGTTGTGAATTTGAGATGAAAGATCTTGGTGGTGCTAAAAAAAATCCTAGGTATGGAAATTAAACGGGACAGAAAATCTTGGTTGCTATTTCTTAGTTAGCAAAGTTACGTTGAGAAAGTTCTCCAACATTTTAATATGCATGATGCAAAGTCTTAGTACTCCTATTGCTCCTCACTTTAAATTGTCAGCATTGCAATGTCCTAGTTCTGATGAAGATATTGAGTACATGTCTCAAGTTCCTTATTCTAGTGATGTTGATTCCTTGATGTATGCCATGGTGTGTTCTCGCCCTGATTTATCATATGCTATGAGTTTGGTGAGTCGTTACATGGCTAATCCTGGTAAAGAACATTGGAAAGTTGTTTAGTGGATTTCAAGTACCTTCGTGGCACATCCAATGCTTGCTTGAAGTTTGGCAAGACTGGTGAGGGACTCTCATGCTATGTGGATTCAGATTTTGCCGCCGACTTGGATAAGAGTAGGTCCCTCACAAGTTATGTGTTCACGGTAGGTGGATGTGCTATGAGTTGGAAGGCAACACTATAACCAGTTGTTGCTCTATCTACAACCGAAGTAGAATATATGGCTATTGTTGAAGCTTACAAAGAGTCTGTTTGGTTGAAAGTTTGTATGCTGAGGTTTGTCAAGATGATTATTACATTAACCTATTCTGTTACAGTCAAAGTGCTATATACTCCCTCCGTCCCAAAATGTAAGGCGCCTAAGCTTTAGTCAAAAGTCAACAAATTCTAAATTTGACCAAATTTATATGTAAAAATATAAACATCCACAATATCAAATCAATATCAATAGATTCACCATAAAGTATAGCTTCCCAATATGTCCATTCAATATTGTAGATATTTATATTTTTTTGTATAAACTTGGTCAAACTTAGAAGATGTTGACTTTTGACTAAAGCTTAGGCACCTTACATTTTGGGACGGAGGGAGTACCTTACAAAGGCTCAGATGTTCCATGAGAGAACAAATCACATTGATATCAATTACTATTATGTTCGTGATGTTGTTGCACAAGGTACACTAAAGGTATGCAAGATAAGTACTCATGATAATCCTGCTGATATGATGACAAAGCATGTTCTTGTTTCTAAGTTTGAGCTATGCTCAAGCTTAGTTGGTATAACTATTTAGCCCAAGTGGATGTTGGCGCCGAAAGTATTTTATTTGTTTGTTCAGGGAGATGATTGTTGTTGATGCTACAAGACAGAATTTTGTCTCAAGTTGGAGTTTGTTGAAGTATGATCCAAATTCTATTAAGGATGTTAACTTCTAACGGAGCAGAGCGAGGCCTGTTGCCGGAGGCTTGGGCCAAAGCCGAAGCAGATCGTTAAGACCTAGATTTCCACCATTATATATACCTCTTGTAAGCCGCCCGCTGGGATAGGTTTCATTTGTTAAAATCCCCGACTCTCCCTGTTATAGTGAAGTTTTGCTCGCTGGTGCCCGTGGTTTTTTCCTCTCTTTGTTGGAGAGGTTTTTCCACATTAAATTTGTGTCCCCTTGTTGTGATTTCTTTTTTATTGTTTGTTATTTGCTTGTCGCGAATCTAATAGTCATGCGCCAAACTGTGAGTATTTCTGAGAGGAAGACAGAACTTGGCGGTGTCCAGATCAAGGAGGACAACATGAAGCAGATCGATGCCATGGTGCTCGAAAAGCAGCAGGAGCTTACTACATTTATTTTGTTGCACCATCATCTCCAGCAGAAGGAAAATACCATAGATGACATCCCCTTAAGAATCCGGCCAGCGGAGCCACCGTCAACCCAAGAGCACACCACCTCGCTGCATGTCACGTCGTCACCACATTCCGATCCTGAGCACCTCTAACATGGCCCCCGATGCAGCACCATGCCCTAGCACGGAAGCACATCGCCGCTTCCGTGCCGCCACACAAGGGAACGAAGAATCCCCGCCGCCGCCCAGCGCCAGGGCTTTTACCTGCCACACACCATGGCGGCAGGGGAGGAGAACGAATGAGTGGGAGGGGTTGGAGGGCGTTGGGATCTCGGGTTCCACCCCCCGACCGCCACGTGGGGTCGATAGAGGAGGGATGGATTAGGCCGGATCGATTACATCCACACAACCTGCAATTTTTTTATCAAAATTTCCATGGACATGTTTTATACACGCACAAGTTTTTTAAAGTTCTGAAACTTAAAAGCCGTGATTTTACTTCAGTTTGAAAAATATTATCATATAGCATATATTGTTGGAAATATGATCAATTTACCATATGATTTAATCCATACAAATAATAGATAAAGCATGACTATTAACAAGTAATCATCCTCTACTAGATAGATTGTAAATAGAAAATCTAATAGATTTCTACACATACTACAATAGATATAATTTGCAGTAGTAGGAATTTGATATGAACAAGATGGATAAATATAGCGTACGATATAGAAGATGAATCACTCTCATTGACTTTAGCGTTAGTCATATCATCGAAGAGGTTGTCAATGTCGGGGAAGAAGTCATCATTGGAAAGATGTTGTCGCTGTCCATGAAGGTGCCCGTGATGAAGCCAGTAGTCATGCGGCAGCGCTCTCCAAAAACCAGGGATGGGGAAGACTCGGAGGTCGCAGAAGCTTTGGAATTGTAGGTGCTGGTAGTGGTGGTTGTGTTCTGTGCAAAGAGGAGCGACCTCTCGAGATGATTAAAAATCCACTACAACCTGTTCATATTATTGTGTGGAAAAAGGAAGCTCGGCTCGACGAGATTTCCACAACCTACGGCGAGGCATGGCTAGCGGCAAAGGAGGAGGAGCGCATGTGTATGTCTCTCTCCTTCTCATGTTTTTACAAGATATTGAGTAGTCCCTCTTATAAGGAGGTAAAGGTAAAAATCTCTCTCAACTAGCAATGTGGGACTAAACTTTTGTCTCACCTCTTGCCATGCATGAATGAGACAAATGGGGCTCTCAAATTTTAGAAATTATTGCAATATAATAAATGGGATGGGCCATACTAGGAAAATTTTCAAAAATTAAAGGCACACAAAGTTTTCCTATGGTTTCAAAACATTGTTTTATATACCAGTATTGTAGTAGACACCATTAAGTTGAACGTCTACCTATACATCATGCTATACTAGACTGCAACTTGTACAATGGACTATGTCTTGAACTGCAAGTTTATTGTGCATCTAGTTTCACATAAAGCCATGATCGATACTAGAGAACCATAGAACATCCCTGTGGTGGAGCTTATGCATCATATTTTTGGCCTTTCATGAGTTCATTAGAGAGAACCAAACTCTCATAGTCTGTAATGTTTCATAGTCAGACTCATATAGGTGTGTTCTTCACAAGGTGTTAAGGAATAAGCCACTTAGAACACATTAAGATAAAATCAGCCCGCCATGCAGAATATAAGAGTATTGCTCCTTCAGGGAGTGGTATTCCGTGAATATTCGGTCATCTTCTTCGTAGGGTCATCTGAAGGAGTTCATAGCAGAAAACAAAAAAAACTCCTGAATAGTGAAACACAAAACTTCCCAAGATCTATTTATGAGTAATACTGTAACAAAGAGAGGATTTTGTACCATACCCTTGTTGACTGAAAGCGTTGTACGCACATGTGGAGCGTGGATGTTGTAGTCGTACTCGTCTGACCTCGAGGTCGCAATGCTCCTCCCAAGTCACCCATGATCCTTGCAAGATGATCCTGGTGCCACTAATGGCAGCACCCCTGAGGTATCGCTCATGTCCGGTGCTCTACAACAACCCCTCTCTCCTTGATCTAGCTAGGATTGCAGAAGTAGATCTTCTGGACGGAATCACCGCAGTGCAACAATGTGTTGTAGCGAAGCAATCTTTCGCTCGTGCATCCCTTACTTTGGGGCCAAAATTGCAAGAGAAGAGATAGAGAAATTTCCCTAAGGAAAATGCCTTAGAGAAAATTGTTGTGTTATTTTCCCTCCCATATAGACCTCTATATACAGGGGAAAAGTGGGTACCACCAACCTCTAAAGTCCCAGGTAGGACTAAAGGGAGGAGGAGGTGGGAGGAGGCGACGCACAAGGGGAGGAGGGCCGGTCTGCCAGCTAGTGAAGGAAATATGACCTAAGAGGCAATAATAAAGTTGTTATTATGTAGTCCTTGTATATGATAGGTGTTTATTTTGCATGCTATAATTGTATTGATAGGAAACGTCAATACATGTGTGTTTAATAAACAAAAAGGTTCCTAGTTATGCCTCTCTTATAGACTAGCTCGTTGATTAACAAGATGATCAAAGTTTCCAGATCATGAACATTGGATGTTGTTAATAACAAGGTCACAACATTTGTGAAATGATCTGATGAACATTCATCCGAAGTATAGCATTACGATCAAAGTCATTATGTTTATATTGCTATAAGATCATATGAATTAATCTTAGTCCTTAGACCATGAGATCATGTTAATTGCTAACACCGGAAGAGTATCTTGATAACATCAAACGTCACACCGTAACATGGTGACTATAAATGCGGGTTCAGTGCTACGAAGGTGTTATGTTGAGGATCATGGATCAAGAGTGGAATTTTTCAATCCCGATGACGGATAAGATATACTAGGGGCCCTCTCGGTGATATCACATTAAGATAGCTTGCAAGCAAGTGATGTGATCACTAGAATGTAATATCACGGGAACGAGAAAAGACTGCATGTCGGTAACGAGATCAAACTAGGTATTTGGATACCGATGATCGAATCTCGGACATGTATTATATCATGAGACAAAGGGATTAACTTACTAGCGTTAAAGGTTCTCACGATCACAGAAGTCATCGTTGAATGTGTAGGAGTCAGTATACATCTCTAGGTCCCGCTTCTGATTATTGATCTGAGAGGAGTCTCAATCATGTCTACATTATTCGCGAACCGTAGGGTGACACACTTAAGGGTTTCCGGACACCATTTTGGAGCACATATGTTTCAGACGAAAGAACTGCAAAGCGCTGGAATTGTTTAGATGGAAACCGGAATTGTTTCGGGTGAAATTGCAGAAAGTGGTTCTACATGTGATATTGAAATGTTGCAAGCGCTTTTATGTGAATGTTTGATAATTAAAGTAATTAACAAAATTATGAATAAATAATAAAAGAGTTTTATTAATTGAGAGTTTCATTAAATTTGGTGGAAATTTAATGCATGTGAGTGGAATTTTGGGTGGAGTCAAAATTGATGTGAGTGGAGCTTCCACCACATGAATGAGGAAGAGGTGGGGGCACCCCCCTTGGCCGCCGGCCATTGGAGGGGAGGAGCCCCCTCTCTCCTATAAAAGGCCCCCTCTCCTCCCTCACAAAGCACACCTCCTCGTGAAGGATATCTCTCCCCCTTAGATATATTCCCCCATGGTCTCGGATTAGCGAGATACATGTTCCCGATGGCCTTGTGTCTGGAAGGAGTTACTGCTTCTGCTGATTTTCTGGAGCGAGGAGGTGGAGGTTTTCCGGTGGCTTGAACGTGTGTGCGAGGATGGATGCGCTGCTGATTTGCGGCGCTAGGACTTCCACATGATCTTGAGATCAGCAAGTGTACGACTACATCATCCACGAGTTCCAACTCGTTAACAAAACTCTGTTGTCTTCGAGGGTAAGTTCTATATGGATGTATATCCACCCGTTGCTTTGTATCTAGTAGATAGATCTTGGCGTATAGTTCTCATCGTAGGAAAAAATTTGTTTTCTATGCTGCGAACCCAACAGTGGTATCAGAGCCTGATCTATGCGTAGGTGCTTTGCATGGGTAGTACACATATGTTTATATGTGGGCGATGATGATCATGTTATTGCTTCTTTCATGTATTTTAGATATTGGTCGCATAGTGGGATGAAGCGGCCCGGACCAACGTTACATGTCATCGTACATGATACCGGTTCCACGACTGACATGCAACTAGTTTTGCATAAGTGGCTGGCGGGTGTCTGTCTCTCCTACTATAGTCAATATCTGATTTACAACGAGTTGCTAATAACTTAGTTATCCTCGTTGTGGTTCCATGTTCGTAGGTAAGACCGGTTCTATCTCCGAAAGCCCTAAGCCACGTAAAACTTGCAACGGATAAATTAGAGGCATCTAGTTTAGATTGTTGCTGGGCTAGTTTATTGATATGGTAATGTTGTAAGTAGATGTATGGTAGATACTCTTACAACACACTTCACGTGTAAGTTCCATAGACCTTGGCCTTACACACAAAGGAATGATAGAGATCATTCCACGATGCAAATGATAGAGATCAAATGCATAGACCATATCATCTCACTTTACACATTAGATGTTTGCATCTTATACTGCTAGTTTCACGCTTTTAGTAGCATTGTAAGATGATCCCTCTTTTAGATACCAAGATAAAATGTGTTCTTCCTTAAGTATGCAACGTTTTATGGATCATGTTTCGAGACATCACGTGATGATCGGGTGTACTTGACTCCGCGCTTTCATACAACGGGTGTATGACAGTTTTACACACGTGAATACTAAGGTTCTTACTTGGCGAGCCTAGCATGTACAGACGTGGCCTCGGAACATGAACCGAAAGGTTAAGCATGAGTCATATAGTTTATATGATGCCCATATAGATGCTCGCCTTTGAAGCTACATCGACTCACGTTATGATCGGACTTGGTGTAGTGGATTTGGTTCATGTAATCACCAAAAAGACATGAGGGATGTCATTTTTGAGTGGGAGTTTATTAGTAATTTGGATTAGTTGAACTCAATCTATCATAAACTTAGTCTAAATAAACTTTACAAATTCTGTTGTAGATGGCACCACCTGCTTTTAATTTCAATGTGTTCATGGAGAAAGAGAAACTTCCTGCGAATGGTAGCAACTTCACCAACTGGGCTATGAATTTGAGGATTCTCCTCACTGCTGCACAAAAGCAATATGTGCTAGAGGCGCCTCTAGGCCCCCCACCAGCTCCTGATGCCCCTGACGAGGAAAAGAATGTCTATATAACTCGTCAGGAGGACCACAACTTAGTTCATTGCAGCATATTGTATGGGCTAGAGCCAGAACTTCGAAAGCGTTTCGAAAATGGCAATGCCTTTGATACCATGGGAGAATTGAAAATGATTTTCGATACCCATGCTATCGTAGAGAGTTATAATGCTTCTGAAAAGTTCTTTAGTTGCATGATGGAGGATAATAGCTCCGTTAGTGAGCACGTACTCAAAATGTCTGGGTACGTTGATAAGCTCGTGTCCTTGGGAATATTGATTCCCATTGACCTAGGCATACATCGTGTTCCCCAATCTTTGCCACCTAGCTACAAGAGCTTCGTGATGAACTATAACATGCAGGGCATGAAGAAGTCCCTTCCCGAGCTTCTGTCAATGCTTAAGACTGCAGAAGTGGAGATTAGGAAAGAACATCAAGTGTTGATGATCAATAAGACCACCAGTTTCAAGAAGGACAAGAAAGGCAAGCAGAAGGGAAAGAAGGGTGGAAAATCTGTTGCCGCACCTGAAAAGAAATTCTGAGCTGGCCCTAAGTCTGATACCGAGTGCTACTATTGCAAGGGGACTGGCCATTGGAAGCGCAACTACCCCAAGTATTTGGCGGACAAGAAGGCTGGCAAGGCAAACAAAGGTATCTGTGATATACATGTTATTGATGTGTACTTGACTAGTACTCGCAGTAGCACCTGGGTATTTGATACGGGATTGGTTGCTAATATATGTAACTTGATTCAGGGGCTATGGAACAAGCAACAACTATCAAGGGATGAGGTCACGATGCAGGTCAGCAATGGATCAAGAGTTGATGTGATCGCCGTCGGAACGCTGCCTCTCCATATGTCGTCGGGATTAGTGATAAATCTAAATAATTGTTATTTGGTGCCTGCACTGAGAATGAACATTGTATCCGGATCATGTTTGATGCGAAGTGGTTATTGCTTTAAATCTGAAAACAATGGTTGTTCGATTTATATGAATGATATATTTTATGGTCATGCACATGTGTTGAATGGTTTATTTCTGTGGGATCTCGATAGTAGTATTACGCATATTCATTATGTTGATGCTAAAAGGATTAAACTTGATAATGATATATCTGCATATATGTGGCACTGCCGTCTAGGTCATATTGGCGTTAAATGCATGAAGAAACTCCATTCTGATGGACTTTTGGAATCACTTGATTTTGAATCATTTGATACGTGTGAGCCATGCCTTATGGGCAAGATCACTAGAACGCCGTTTTCTGGTTCAATGGAACGGGCGAGATATTTATTGGAAATCATACATACTGATGTGTGTGGACTAATGAGTGTGTCGGCGTGAGGTTGATATCGTTATTTTGTTACTTTCACGGATGATTTGAGTAGATACGGGTATATCTATTTGATGAAACATAGTCTGAAACCTTTGAAAAGTTCAAGGAATTTCAGAATAAAGTGGAAAATCATCGTAATAGAAAAATCAAATTTCTGTGGTCCAACCATGGAGGAGAGTATCTCAATTACGAGTTTAGCACACATATGAAAGACTGTGGAATAGTTTCACAAGTCACGCCTGCCAGAACACCACAACGTAATGGTGTGTCGGAACATCGTAATCGTACGTTATTGGATATGGTTCGATCTATGATGTCTCTAACTGACTTGCCACTGTCATTTTGGAGTTATGCACTGGAAACCACTGCATTCACTTTAAATCGGGCACCATCTAAATCCGTTGGAACGACACCGTATGAATTATGGTTTGGAGATAAACCTAAGCTGTCATTTCTTAAAGTTTGGGGATGCGATGTTTATGTGAAGAAACTTCAGCCAGATAAACTCGAACCCAAAGAGGAAAAATGCGTCTTCATAGGATACCCTAAGGAAACAATTGGGTATACCTTCTATCACAGATCCGAGGGCAAGGTTTTTGTTGCCAAGAATGGATCCATTCTTGAGAAGGAGTTTCTCGTGAAAGGTGTGAGTAGTTGGAAGGTAGAACTCGAAGAGGTTATTGAACCTTCTCTTCATGAAATGGCAAGTAGCACAGCACCGGAAGTTTTTTTGGAGTTGACTTCACCTAATGAAGAGAGTGCTAATGATATTGATCATGAAACTCCGAAAGAGGACACTACTGAACCTCGCAGGTCAAGCAGGACACGTGCAACTCCTGAACTGTACGGCAATCCTGTTATGAATTTCATGATTGATAAAATAGATGACCCTGTGACGTATGAAGAAGCGATGATGAGCCCGGATTCCAACAAATGGCTAGAAGCCATGAAATCCGAGATGGAATCCATGTACGAAAACCAGGTTTGGACCTTGGTGGACTTACCTCACGATCGAAAGGCTGTTGAGAATAAATGGATTTTCAAAAGAAAAAATAATGCTAATGGTAATGTGACCATCTATAAAGCTCGACTTGTCGCAAAGGGGTTTCGACAAATTCAAGGAGTTGACTACGATGAGATATTCTCTCCCGTAGAGATGGTAAAGTCGGTTAGGATTATGTTAGCAATTGCTGCATATTTCGATTATGAAATATGGCAGATGGATGTCAAAACTGCGTTCCTCAATGGTTATATTGAAGAAGAGTTGTATATGATACAACCTAAGGGTTTTGTCGATCCTAAGGATGCTGATAAGGTATGCAAACTTCAGCGATCCATCTATGGACTGAAGTAAGCATCCCGGAGTTGGAATCTCCGCTTTGATGAGGTGATCAAAGAGTTTGGATTTGTCCAAACTTATGGAGAGGTTTGTATTTACAAGAAAGTGAGTGGGAGCAATGTGGCATTTCTGATATTATATGTGGATGACATATTATTGATTGGAAATGATATAGATCTTTTAAACAGTGTTAAAAGTTATCTAAACAACAAATTTTTGATGAAGGACCTTGGTGAAGCTTCATATATATTAGGCATTAAAATCTATAGAGATAGATCAAGGCGCCTAATTGGGTTATCGCAAAGTACATACCTTGATAAGATATTAAAGAAGTTTAATATGGATGGAAGTAAGAAGGGGTTCTTACCTATGTTGAGACATTGAGTAAGACTCAAAGTCTGGCTACGGCGGAAGAAAGAGAGATAATGGATAAGATCCCCTATGCCTCAGCCATAGGCTCTATAATGTACGCCATGCTATGTACAAGACCGGATGTGGCACATGCTATTAGTTTGACTAGTAGGTACCAATCTGATCCAGGTTCGGAACACTGGATAGTGGTCAAGAATATCCTTAAGTACTTAAGAAGAACTAAGGATATGTTTCTTGTATACGGAGGTGAAAAAGAGCTAGTCGCTAAGTGTTATGTCGACGCTAGCTTTGACACCGATCCGGATGATTCTAAGTCTCAATCTGGACATGTATTTCTCTTGAACGGAGCAGCAGTTAGTTGGAGGAGTTCCAAACAACCTGTGGTGGCTGGATCAACGACGGAGGTGGAATATGTTGCTGCTTCAGAAGCGGCATAGGAAGCGGTTTGGATGAAGGAGTTCATAACAGAACTATCCTAGTGCATTGGACCCAATGGTGATCTATTGTGACAACAATGGAGCCATAGCCAACGCCAAGGAACCAAGGTCTCACAAGAATTCCATGCATATTAAGCGCCGGTTTCACTCCATCCGCGAGCATGTCAAGGATGGAGATATAAAGATTTGTAAAGTACACATGGACCTAAATGTAGCAGATCCATTGACAAAAGTTCTCCCTAGGTCAAAACATGATCAACACCAGAACTCCATGGGTGTTAGATTTATCGCTATGTGAACTAGATTATTATCTCTAGTGCACGTGGGAGACTGAAGGAAATATGCCCTAAGAGGCAATAATAAAGTTGTTATTATGTATTCCTTGTATATGATAGATGTTTATTTTGCATGCTATAATTGTATTGATAGGAAACGTCAATACATGTGTCTTTAATAAACAAAAAGGTTCCTAGTTATGCCTCTCTTATTGACTAGCTCGTTGATTAACAAGATGATCAAAGTTTCCTGATCATGGACATTGGATGTTGTTAATAACAAGGTCACATCATTTGTGAAATGATGTGATGAACTTTCATATCAAGTATAGCATTGCGATCAAAGTCATTATGTTTATATTGCTATAACATCATACGAAGTAATCTTAGTCCTTAGACCATGAGATCATGTTAATTGTAACACCAGAAGAGTATCTTGATAACATCAAACGTCACACCGTAGCAGGGTGACTATAAAGGTGGGTTCAGTGCTACGAAGGTGTTATGTTCAGGCTCATGGATCAAGAGTGAAATTTGTCAATCCCAATGACGGATAGATATACTCTGGGCCCTCTCGGTGATATCACATTAAGATAGCTTGCAAGCAAGTGCTGTGATCACTAGAATGTTATATCACAGGAACGAGAAAAGAGTGCATGTCGGTAACGAGATCAAACTAGGTATTTGGATACCGATGATCGAATCTTGGACATGTATTATATCATGAGACAAAGGGATTAAGTTACTAGCATTAAAGGTTCTCACGATCACAGAAGTCATCGTTGAATGTGCATGAGTCAGTATGGATCTCCAGGTCCCGCTTTTGATTATTGATCTAAGAGGAGTCTCAATCATGTCTGCATTATTCGTGAACCGTAGGGTTACATACTTAAGTGTTGCCAGACACCATTTTGGAGCACGTATGTTTCAGAAAAAAGAACTGCAAAGCGCTGGAATTGTTTCGATGGAAACTGGAATTGGTTCGGGTGAAATTGCAGAAAGTGGTTTTGCATGTGATATTGAAATGTTGCAAGGGTTTTATGTGAATGTTTGTTAATTAAAGTAATTAACAAAATTCTGAATAAAATAAATAAATGAGTTTTATTAATTGAGAGTTGCATTAAATTTGGTGGAAATTTAATGCATGTGAGTGGAATTTTGGGTGGAGTCAAAATTGATGTGAGTGGAGCTTCCACTACTAGGAAACAGCCTATCCGTGGCGCATGAAAAGGGGACTTCTGTGGCGCATATCTTTGTCGCCACTGTTACCTCGCCACTGATAACTACTTCCTGTGGCGCATATGGATATGCGCCACAGAAGTTCCAGACTTCTGTGGCGCATTCCTTCATATGCGCCATAGGAAGAACTTATGTGGCGCATTTACGTGTATGCGCCACAGATATGCCATGCGCAACTAACTATATAATTATATGCGCCACTGATGGTCTAATATGTATTCGAAGTAAAATACTTTCCTGGTGTATAATCAGGTATTTATACAGGATTTATACAGTATTGATCCAGATGAGTATAAAATACATTGCACAAGTAGTAGATGCATGAAAACCGACATATATATAATACAAACACTTAGAGCTCGATCGAGATACATATATAGTGTCAAGTGCCAAATTTTTACACAAGCGCCGAATACAAAGTTCATATCATCTCACATTACAAATATGAAGTGGCCACCGCCGCCTACACTAGGATCAAATAGAATACAACTGTGATACCGGTGAGCAAGAGCATTAGCCAGACCAATATCTTCATCCGGTTCTTCTTCCACAAGTGGTTCCTCCACTTGGCTATCGCCTCCTCTCTAGTCGCGTATCCTTTGTAGATGTTGCCGCTGAACTTGTTCACTTGTTTGTGGCAATCCTCCCACTCCTCGTAGACTCCTGGAACCCTACCCATGTACACCACATACCAGCTCGTCGCCATCTCTATAGACGACAAGGCATATTAGTAAAAATACAACGGAAAGAATGAATAAAGGGTTCACATCCATATATATATATGTTCATAGAATATAAAACAAAGGATCCATAAACCTAAAAGTTAGATCATCATAGAAGCAATAAGTTCAACGACAGCACGACCACAAGGTAGTTTACGTCTAACAACAATGACCATTTCGACCACGAGATAGTAAAGTTTATGACACACACACTAATACAGCAGGCGTCCATCAAGAATATACACACACTGGATCATGCTAGAGGCACACATCAATCATGATGAAGACTTCCTCTTCTGGCACGGCTTCGGGAATGGTAGATAACCCTCTTTCGTCATTCACGTCCTTGTGTCACCCTGCTTACGGATGCGTTCTTCGATCTCCCTCTTACTCAACCCTCTGGCTTGTTGTAGGGCACCGCCCCTTGTGTTGACATCTTCAATGATGATTTGCGACAACTTCATCTGAATGCGATGGAAGTCTTCTCTAAGATCAGCATCGTCGATTTTCGCCAAAGTTTCGGCCCATCCTCGGAGACTAGATGGCAGCGTTAGGTTATGGCAATCCCGAACATAGCCTTTAAGGTGATGGAGGACATAGAAGGCCTCCTTGGCACCAGCAGTCGACTGCTTGATGTAGGGGAAGTCGAGCACGTGCTTGAACACGCGTTTTCCATCCTTGATACATTCCCCCTATCTACGAAGGTGCATCCCTTCTTGGTGTAGCCCTCGAGAGCCTCATTGAGAACACCCCTTATTCTAGTGTAGTCTTTCTTCTTCGTCAAACTCCCCGAGTCGAAATACGTGGCTAGCGAATACCTCGGGGCAAGGACGCTGAGCGTGCAATATTTGTCTCTGCGCAACACAATTGGAACGGAATGTTGGAAAAAGAGCAAAGGAAAGAAATCTATAAGAAATGCATAAGTTACGGTGACGATGAGCGAGTGTGTGTACTTACTCGGGAAAGAAAGGCAAAAGAAGTGTGCCCTTCCTCTTGTTGTCCACCATGAACTTCTCGTGGTACGCCGTCGCCTTGGTCCGTGTCTCTGATCCTTCGACCAACTGGTTGTCCCGCATGTAGTAGGGATCCACTATCGCGATTTCCGGGGTACTTTATCTCTTGATCGTGAGCGTTAGATTGAGCGCGTATAGGCGGACCAAGTTATAGTCCAGCCGTTTCGTGAGAAACAGCTTGAATATGTCCTCGAATGCTATGAAGAATATATCCGCGAGGGGTTCATCGACGAAGCCCACGTCCAATGGCACCTTGGCCGTGAAAACCGGGTAATTTGGATCGTCCTCTTTAAGAAGGAGGGCCTCTAGTGTCTTGACACCCTCGTGCAAAGTTAACATGGCTCCAACCGCAATGTGGATCATATCCGGAGTCAATATCGGATCACCAGCTACATGCACTCGGGGCAAGCCAAATTGTGTGGATGGTACGACGATGACGTCCTGACCCCAGATCCTCTTCGGAAGAGGCTGGATCGCACCCTTCTTATTATTATTACCTCTCTTCCTGTAGTGCTTCTTCTTCACAACAGTGTCAGCCACTGCCATCTGCTCATCAGTCGCCTTTCGGAGTGTGTTGGGGCTGAAAACCAATCCCGGTTTCTCTTGTGGTGGATCGACGGCCGAAGGCGTCTCTTGAGAAAGACCATGGAAGACCAGGCGTTGCGTGCATGTATTGGGCCGATCAGCTTGATGGTCGTCGCGAGCTTCGAAGGGTTCTTCATCCACAGAAGGCATATACAATCCTTTGGCGGCGCCGGTGTTGATGAAGTCGTCAACGTTGACCAATTCATCATCATCTTCATGGGTGCCATCATGTGGTGGTGGTAGCGGGGCGACGGCGGTTGCGGCACAACGTCTTTGCCATGTGGCGGTGCACACGCTGCCAAGAGTTGATGGTGACGGCTGGTGGTGGCGACAACGGCGGCTACTGGCTTCCGAGGTGGTGGCCGAGCGATGATCGGTCGAGAGGTGGCGCCGGTGCTCCCCCCGCAAGACGAATCTGGGTCTTCGGCCATGTCAAGGGCCAGTTGTAGCATTCCCCAAGGGTCTTGTGTTCGTCGGCTCTCTGAGGTTGAAAGGGGGGGTCCATGTCGTCGCACCCTGGCAACACCTGAGCCAACCTGACCCTCATCACGTCATCATCCATTGGATTTTTGTGCATCGTGCGGCTCGCCGGTTGTATAAGAGTGCCCTTGGCAACATCCTTCAACTCACCGCCGACATCTTTAAGCAGGAGTACGCAAGAAGTTTCCTAAGGCAAAAACATGTTGTTGGGCGACATGAGATGGCAACAGTCATGCATCAAAGGCATAAAGGAGATGACGTGCACTAACTAATTAGTTACCTTGGTGATGGCGTGGATCTCGGCTAATGTAGAGGCACGGAGGATGCCGGCGGCCAGCCTATCATCATCTGCAATCTCCTGCTCGGGTGCTTCACGAAGGACCACCGCCGTCGGCTGCGCCTTATTGGTATCTTTGGCGGGAGGGGGCGTCGGTGTGACCAAAACAAGGGGTTGCGTCCCGACGTTGACGGCCGGCGGGGTCACCAGGTCCGGCGACACGGTAACATTGATGCCCGAGTTGCTGCCGCTTAAGCTAGGCAGATGTATCGGCCCCTGTCGACCTCCCGCATTCCAAGCAGTAAGCCCCTCGAAAAACCCAGGGGGGATCATCGAGCGGAGCTTCTCTTCCACTAACTTGTCCACCGTTTTCTGGTCCACTGCCTTCTCCTCTAGTGTCTGCACCTTCATCTTCAGCTCTGCAACAGCGGCTTTATCCTGGTTCTTCCTCTCCCTTCTTTTCTTGGCGTCCTCTTTGTAGAACTCCTTGAACTTCATGCTCGTACCGAATCCGGACACACGGCCAGCTGAGGACGGCGGCAACCCCTTGTCCCTCTTCTTGTAAGCATTGGTCGCCCTGTTGAAAACCGTGTCCCACGGCTCCGTCGAATCCTGGGACGACTCTGTGGCAGTAGCGTTCAGTTCCTCCTCCTGCAGAGATAAGGAAAGGTGAACCCATTTAGATTCTTGGCTTCATTACCTTAATTAGAACGCAATAGACTTGAGATCAGCGATAAATTCCTTACCAGATTCTTCTCGAATTCCTTCACCTCCGGATCGTCGGTGCTGAACTCCCTTGTTTCCTTGTCTAGGTAGTAGCGGGCCCGAACAAATTGCCTAAGCTGCAAGTCCGTGATTTTAAGCCAAGGGTTGTCTTTACCAAGGCTTTCAAGCTCGGCGTCCTCCTTGTCCCAAATGGCCTATTTCCCCCTGTAACCGCTGCTTCCAAGGTGGTGGTTACCTATGTTCTGTTCCCGCATACTCCTTCCCCATTGAGTCCATTTTATAGCGTCAGCGGTAGCTATATCCGCCTTGAATATCCTAAACTCCTCTTCGTCGAGCATCAAATTTTTCTTACTAATAACCTCCCAGCTTTCACCTTTGTCAATGCTATTCTTCACCCGGGTTTTCCAGCTGCTCAAGGCGTTGCTCATCTTCGTGAGGGCTAATCTGTTCACCGGGTTCTTATTTCTCTCAAGGTTTCTAAACTGCTCTGGGAATCTGTATCGCTTGTGAAGCTTCTTAAGGAGGTTATCGACCAAAGCTGCATGGTCAGCATGTCTGATGTACTTCGTGTTGATCGACATGCTTTCCCGGACGATGCACCCGAGTTGCAGGCCGTACCCTTTAGCAATCACCTCTGGCGCAATGGGTTGGCCACTTTCTGTGACCTCAGTGAACTCATCGCAGACGGTGGCGAGCACTGGCACCTTCCGCTCGTTCTGTTCCTTCTTCTTCTTCTTCTTCTTCTGAGAAGCGGTCGGGTTGCCGCTACCGCCATCCGTCCTCTTGCCGCCATCGGTGCGGGCGCCACCATCGGTGGTGTCATCCTCTTCGCCGCCGCCTTCACTAGTTCCATCGTAGTCGTCTTTGTCCCCCTCGTAATCAGGATCTCCGCCCTCATTGCCCCCAGCAGCTCTGGCGACGGTCGCCTCCTCCTCCGGTGGTGGTGTCATCCTCATCGCCTCCTCCTCCTCCTGTTGGGACCCCTGCCAGAATGACTGGTTGGCCTGTCTAGCTTGTTCTTCAACGCTGATCATGTGCTTAGAAGGGACAGACTCCTTGTTGCCCGACATGTTTGCACTACTCTATTTAAAAGAGGCAAAATGTTAGCACAAATCTCGGCCGAAAAATTCGGCATGACCTTTGCTAATTTTTTTACCTAGGAGTGCCCATTTCTCAACCGAAACGGAAGTGAATCGACACTTCGGGAGAAATGGGTAACTCAAATGAAATCCCTGCAAGACAAAACACCCCATCCCCATATTGACAGCCCCATGCATTGACCCCAGCATCCATCATATCCATCATCCACATGCAGTATATATATAACAGATATACTAGTCCATCATCACATCACAGCCCCATGTATATATATAACAGATATAGTAGTGTAACAGAAGTACTTGCTGAACAGCAGAAGTGTAACAGAAGTGTAGTAATTGCTATAGTACTAGGCTGAAGTGTAACAGTAGTACTTGCCGAATAGCAGATAACAGTTTAACATCCTAATAAATCCAGGTACAGGTCAATTAAATAGACGACACAGATACAAGTCAATTACTAAGAAGGTTCTGTCCCTCGATGTTAATGGAAAATTACCACTTCAAACAAAACACAAAGCTGTGAACCTAATATAACCACCTATATCAGGGCATACACATGGTTGCCATTTACATGGGATAAGTCATGAACTAGAAGACAGAAATCTTTCAGAAACATAAATTAGCAACAACGAGTTTTTACTGAGAAATGGCTGATCTTTGGATGGGTTGGCGGTTAATACCGTGCTTCAAATTCTCATCTATGACCAATAGTTGCATAGTAAACAGCTTAGCGGACTCGCAGTAAGCAAAGGAGAAACAACTATAACCAAATTCTCATCTATGACCACCCACACATCCTCCCTAAACCTAGTATTTATTACATCTCCAATGATCCTTCTACAACAACTATAAAAACATCCTTCACTTCCATCAAACTTGACCAAAAGTGAGAGCACCCAACATAATTCTTATCTTGAGAATTGATACTGGATTTAATATATTTAGCCATCAAAACCCTATGCTACAGATATAGCACAAGGTAAAAAAAGTAAATTCCAATCACATAGCCCATGTTTAGGTTACTAATCCTTAGCCCATGTTTCACATAGCAGTATAACACAAGGTAAAAAAGTAAATTCCAATCACATAGCAGTATAGCCCATGTTTCACATAGCAGTATAGCAAATTTCCATCATGTAAAATAAGTAAATTCCAATCACCACCAAATGGAATCTAAAGAGACCCATAATTCACTTGTGACAATATAGTGTAATACCTTTCCATGTAATCAATTCAAGTTGAATAATGTTACACTATTCTAAAAAAAGTGCAACACTTTACAATCAGAGGTGCTACCATTTTTAGGGTTGAAAATGAAAAGAGTGACAACACAACTTTTTAGAAGGATTTTGCGTTCAAGGTCTGTCTGTCAAAAGCCAGCTCAAGAACTGGAACAAATGAGACATGAAACTTGAGTAGAAGTGAAAATCGCGTCGGCCCAATACTACAATATCGACACAGGGACGGTGGACAGTGGACAGCGGACGGTGGACGGCGGACGGTGCAGAAGCAATAGTGCAGCATTACCTAGGGACAATGGACGGCGGATGGTGACGAGGTGGATGGCGAACGGCGAGGTGGACGGCGGATGGCAAGGTGGCTCTCCACGGACAGGCTCCTCCTCCACGGGTAGGCTCCTCCTCCCCGGGCTCTGGCGATGGGGGGCGGCTCTCCTCCACAGGTTCCGGCGCGGTGGTGATGGCGCTGCGGACGGGCTCCTCCTCCACGGGCTCTCCTCCACGGCGGCTCCGGCGCTAGGGTTGCGATGACAGATAGAGGCGACAGATCGATTGACTAAGTGTGGATCGAGAGAGAGAAAGGGGGATTAGGGGGAGAGGCCGAACCGTTCTATGGCTAAGTGTGAAAGTTCTGTGGCGCATTCCCACAGAATGCACCACAGAAGTTGGAACATCTATGGCGCATTTTGAAGGAATGCGCCACAGAACTTCTTGACATAGTAAAAACCGTGGCGTCTTGTAGTATGACAAGATCTGATACTTGTCCTAGTGGTCTTGCTCGCTTGCTCTCACCTGGGGCAGCCAGGTTCGAATCCTGGCTATCTCACACATTTTTTTCTTTTTTTTAAATATTTTTAATTACATACATATGCATATTTATTCAAAACAAGTAAGAACATATGCATATATGCATATTTATTCACATATGCATATTTATTCAAAAAAAGCAAGAACATATACATATATGCATATTTATTCAAAAAAAGCAAGAACACATATGCATATTTATTCATACATATATATTTGTGTGTTTGCTTGTCACACACAAATGTGAATTTGTATACCCACACGATTATCACATTATATGTTTTAGTCTCTAACTAATACCCACACGAATTAATACACCAAAAAGTCACACAATTGCTAGTGTCTCTTCACAATCTTCTTGCCCTTTTTCGTCGCGGTTGAATACTTTAGCCCATGCACTTTGAGATTTCTTCTTGTGAATGGACAACCTTTAGTAGGCAGTGTGGTCTTCCTTCTTACTTTAGTAGTAGTAGGCATGTCGAAGTACTTGTCGAATTCCTCTTCGATCTTCGGGTCGCCGTTTTTGTCGAAGTTTTGCTCGTTGGCGGCTCCTTCCATTCCGATGATGATCCTCTTGCCCCTCCTAACTACAACATGGTTGGGCTTTGACGGGTCGGTAATAAAAAAGCATTGATCAACTTGGCTAGCGAGTACCCAAGGCTCATTTTTTGCGGAGGCGTTCTTTGTTGATTTGGCATCTGGTATAACCATTGTGGTGAAATAGCGGCCTTCTTTTTCCACGTTCTTGGCCCATCTAACACGGAACATCGGTACGATATCTCCACAGTAGTCGAGCTCCCATATCTCCTCGATCCTTCCATAGAATCTTTCCATCACAGTAGTCTCATCATCAGCAAAGGATAACATAGTTACTCCTGAGTTTTGATATTCACTATTCTTGTCCTTTTCCTCGGTGTAGAATCTGTAACCGTTTATGTCGTTTGACTGATAGGTCCTTAGGTTGTGCCCTGGGCCCTGCGACAAGGAGAATATGAGTTTTTGATCTTCCGTAGAAGGCGTCTGTGGGGGATTGTCCAGTTGCCTTTTCTTGAACCAACCCGTGAAGCTAGAGTTGTGCTCTCTGGTTACGTCTCCCTTCTTCCTCGGCCGGCCCTGGTCGACGTACTCCTGCTCGATTAAGCTTCTGTGCTCTTCGACCCAAGGGCCGACCACTTCAATGTGTTGTAGCGCGACTCGGTGTGCCCTTTCAAAATCAGTGCGTTGACCATCAATGCCGACATGTAGTGAGCAGCAGCCCTCACGGTGACCATATCCACCGAGCCTGCCGAGGTGCTTCTTTGTGGGTATTCCAACATCCTCGTTCTCGGTGGTTAGATAATTCTGGCAGAAGGAGATGCACTCGTAGATCAGAAAGCCCTTGGCTATGCTTCCATCTGGACGAGACCTATTGCGAACGAATCTTTTGATGACACCGTTTAGCCTTTCAAACAACATCATGTTGTGCAGGAATGTCGGCTCGAGCTGGATGATGTCGTCCACGACATGTACAAGCAGATGCACCATGATGTCGAAGAATGCGGGCGGGAAGTAAATCTCAAGCTCGCATAGTATCATCATGATCTCTTCCTGTAGCCTGTCGAGCTGCTTCACACCGATCGACTTCCTAGATATGACGTCAAAAAAGTTAGAGAGGCCAAACAACGTCTCACGGACATGCTCGTCCATTATCCCACGGATCGCAACGGGGAGTATCTGCGTCATCAGCACGTGACAGTCGTGAGACTTCATACCGCTGAACCTCTTCTTCGCCACGTTCAGATATCTGCTTATCTTCCCCGAGTAACCGTGAGGAACTTTCACTCCTAAGAGGCACCTGAAAAACTGCTCGAGCTCCTCCAGGCTCAGAGTGAAGCAGGCAGCGCGAAGCACCACCTCATTCTTCTTAACTCTTTTGCGGCGACCTTGAGTCCCTTCCTGATGATGATGATGATCATCATCATCATCACTATCAGGGTACTGAAGATCTTTCTTTATGCCAAGCAATTTAAGGTCCTTTCTTGCTTTCGGCCCATCCTTGGTCCTCTCCGGCATGTTCAGTAGAGTGCCAAGCAGACTCTCGGTAACGTTCTTTGTGATGTGCATTACATCGAGGCTATGGGGAGTGTGAAGGACCTTCCAATACGGCAGGTCCCAGAAAACAGACCTTGCTTTCCATACACCCAGCAGCGGCTTTGTCCTCGGTCGTTTTTTTCCAGGCGTAGGGCAACCTACCCAATTATTCAAAAGCTCCTCGATTTCTTCGCCGCTCCTCGGATGTGGGGATCTTTCGAGCTCGTCCTTACCATTGAACAGGTCACCACGTTTTCTCCACGGGTGATCCATGCGGAGCCACTTTCGAGTACCTTGGAACACGGTTTTCGAAGACCCGGGGTCCCTTGGTAGCTGGAGATGCGGTGTCTCATCCATGCACTTGACGCATGCATTGTGTCCGTGGTTCACCTGGGTCGATACATATGCGTAACCAGGATAGTCCTGCACGTTCGTGAGCAACGCGGCTCTCAGATGGAAATATTCTTTAGTGTAGGCGTCCCACGTACGGGCCGGCGTCTCCCACAAGCTGGCTAACTCCTCTCTCAATAGCCCGAGATACAGATGCATATCGATACCTGGTTGTTTCGGCCCCTGAATAAGAATGCTCATGTGTACATACCTTTGCTTCGTGTATAGCCACGGGGGGAGGTTGTATGGCCATACAAACACGGGCCAGGTGCTATGCGTGCTACTCTGGTTTCCAAAAGGATTGAGTCCATCGGTGCTCATACCTAGCCTGACGTTCCTTGCATCGCCCCCGAACTCTTCGAACTCGATGTCTAATGCGTTCCACTGGCTAGCGTCTGAAGGGTGTGTCAGGATCTTTCCCTTCTCTAGATCATCTTCGGGTTTCTCTCTTTCCGCGTGCCATTGCATGAGCTTTGCTTCCTTAGGATTCCCTCTGTGGGGCCCACCCCCAAGTTCTGTGGCGCATTTCTACCATGTGCGCCACAGAAGTGGGTGAATAAGATTCCCTCTGTGGGGCCCACCCCCAAGTTCTGTGGCGCATGTTGACATATGCGCCACAGAAGTGAAACACTTCGGTGGCGCATATGTCAACGTGCGCCACAGAACTTGGGTGAATTAGATTCCGTGGTGGGGCCCTCCTCCATGTTCTGTGGCGCATGAGGAAATATGCTCCACAGAAGTTTCCTCTTCTGTGGCGCATATTACAGAATGTGCCACAGAACTTGGATCATCCCCCCCGCCGTCGGGTCCCACCAATCTTCTGTGGCGCATGCTATGGAAAATGCGCCACAGAACTTCCAAACTTCTGTGGCGCATGCTTTCCAGTGCGCCACTGATGTATTCGTGTGGCGCATAGATTGGCCTATGCGCCACTAAGCATCTTGTCTATCTATAGGCTGTTTCCTAGTAGTGTTCCACCACATGAATGAGGAAGAGGTGGGGGCACCCCCCTTTGCCGCCAGCCATGGGAGGGGAGGAGCCCCCTCTCCTATAAAAGGCCCCCTCTCCTCCCTCACAAAGCACACCTCCTCGTGAAGGATCTCTCTCCCCCTCTAGATATATTCCCCCATGGTCTCAGATTAGCGAGATACATGTTCCCGGTGGCCTTGCGTCTGGATGGAGTTGTTGCTTCTGCTGATTCGCTGGAGCGAGGAGGTGGAGGTTGTTCGGTGGCTTGAACGTGTGTGCGAGGCCGGATGCGCTGCTGATTTGCGGCTCTAGGACTTCCACATGATCTTGAGATCGGCAAGCGTACGACTACATCATCCATGAGTTCCAACTCGTTAACAAAACTCTGTTGTCTTCAAGGGTAAGTTCTCTATGGATGTATATCCACCCGTTGCTCTATATCTAGTAGATAGATCTTGGCGTATAGTTCTCATCGTAGGAAATTTTTTGTTTTCTATGCTGCGAACCCAACATCTAGGGCTAGGTGGGGCCCGCTTATGTGACCCGAGATAGACTTCGGCCACGCGGGCCCCACCCCGTGCGCCTCCAAGGCGGTGGTGTCTACCCCCAAGTGGCCTTCCCTCTTGGGCTTTATTCCTTCTAGGAACTTGGCTCAATAGAGAAGTTTCCCCATTTTTATTTAATTAAATATTTAAATAATATTAATTACTATAATTAATATAAAATGCATATGTAATAAACCCTTTTAATCCAAAACACCTTCCGGTTCATTTCATTCTCCTTCGGGATTCCCCGAAACGATTTCGGTTCTCTCACGAGGTCTTCCTTAATCTTTCTTCTAGTGATTCCATTAATTCCATATTGATCTCCGGGCATCATAAAGCCCTTAACTGTGCTACCTTTCGATTCAGGAACATCACAGACATGATTGAGACGACTCTTAGATCAATGATTGATAACTACAAGTGCACATATCAATTGTAGCTAGTTTCGAAGTAAAGATATCGAACCCACAGAGAGCTATTGGTAAAGGTCTTTATGCCCCTCGTTACTATCTACCAAAGGATACTTATAAGCTGCCTTTAATCTCAAGTAAAGGGTGTTTGAACGGTTTATGGTTGTTTGTAGAAAAGTACTTAAAACAAGTATAAGCAACAAGTTTGTATGAAAGCGTGGTTGAACTCAATAGGGCTAAAAAGTTCTTGATGATGTAGGATACACCACTATCATAGTATTATTGTTATATGTAATCAAGATAATATACTCCTTGTGTCATGATATGTGTGGAGAGAGCCCCATAATAAGATGTTCACTACAAGGCTCGTAGGAAGCCACTTTGTTAAGCCAAGAGTGAGGTCACCTCTAAATAACCACTACGATGTCTGAGAGAAGTCACCCATACAAACCACCACAATTAGTGGTTTCCATGTCGATATTGTAATTAGCTTAGGGAGTGCCTCTTTAATCCTCCTTTGACCGTGTAAGTTACGAGATAGCGCCGATCTGTCACGGGCCATTCCGGGTATGCTTCCTAGACACGTCCAAAGGATTTCTCCCTCCCTTTAGTCCCGAGGGCAAATGATATGCAGCCGACTACACATACCATATGAAGAGAGAGATCAAACACAAATCATAATTATATCATAGACAAGCAAGTCATATGGACACAAGAATATATCATCTTTATTACAAGTTCATAATGGTGCTAGGGTTTCTCCATCTCCCCAAGAACAAAGGAACTACTCACTCATGGAAGCAATCAACAACATCATCATAATCAAATGAATGGATAAAAGTACAGAGGTAGATCTAATGCAAACCACAATTGAATCTGGAATTACAATGAGATATAATAGATGAAAGATGGGAGTAATGGTGGTGATGGAGATGCAGCGATTGATGATGAAGGGGATGATGTGTTGTCCTCCAATTATCCGTGAAGCAGCTGGGATTTTGCCCCAGTTAAGTTCCTCATTCAGATCCCTCTCAGATGTGTTTTTTCGTGGTTTCTGGTGGTTGTGAATGTCGGATGTCTCTCTCGTCTTTGCTAGGAGAGAGTATTTGACTAGGCGGTCACGATGGCACCTGGTATGGGCAGACAGCACGGGCGGGCTCCGCCCGTACCAGTGATCATTATTGGTAATGATGCCTCCTCCTTTCTTGGGTATTCTTCCAGGTGCGAAGGTAAATTCATAAAATGACTTTTATCACTTATAAATATCATATAATTACACAATATGACAACTCTAATTGATATATTCATATATGACTCCATGATTTTGGATCTTGGTGAAACAAGAATAGAATAGTGCATGTATACACGGTGAAATAAAAAGATCCCTACTCTATTTATGCAAAAATAAAAGGAAAAGATGCTTCAATTTTGGACTCATCAACTCCCGCAAACTAGGCTCTTGCTCGTCCCGAGCAAGATGGTGGCTTATGGACAAGATCATCGTGTTCATGAGAGACGAGTGCTTGATGGCTCAAGATATGTAGAGCTCGTCGGGAACCCCAAGAGTAAGGTATGATGAGCACAATAGCAAGTTTCCCTCAATTATGAAACCAAGGTTATCGAACCAGTAGGAGTAAGGAAACAACTCCAAGATGTTGCTAGCAACTTGGAATCCTGCACAACACAACCACAAAACTTTGCCCCAACTTACAGTGAGGTTGTCAATCTCACCGGTTTTGCTAAAAAAGGATTAATCATATAGTGTGGAAGATAGTAATTGCTTGCAGAAAGTAAACAGTAAACGTTAAACAGTAGATGGTATATCAATGGTAAAGGAATGGACTGGGGTCCACAGTTCACTAGAGGTGTTCTCCTTAAGATCAATAGCATGTTGGGTGAAAAAATTACAGCGGGGCAATTGATAGATTGAGAAAGCATAACAATGCATATACTAGATTTGATTGGGCATTACAACATAATACATAGACCGTAATCCAATTGCATCTATGATTAATAATCCACCTTCAGGTTATCATATGAACCCCTTCTAGTATTAAGTTGCAAGCAATAGATAATTGCATTAAGCAAAGTGTGTAAAGTAAACAATAAAATTGCCCCATGGAGAAAGGATTGTTGTTTTCTCCCTAGTAGCAACAACACATCTACAACCTTAGAGATTTTTGTCACTTCCCTAGATTACTAGAGGCATGAACCTACTATTGAGCATAAATACTCCCGCTTGGAGTTACAAGCATCTACTTGGCCAAGATAGCTACTAGAAATGGAGAGCATGCAAGATCACAAATAATATAGACATGATAGAATCAATAATCAATCTGACATAGTATCTCAATATCCATTGGATCCCCGCAAACACAACATATAGGATTACAAATAGATGATCTTGATCATGAATGGGGCTCACAAGATCTAAACATGATAGCACAAAGGAGGAGAACCAACCATCTAGATACTATATGGACCCATAGTCCAAGGACGAACTACTCACGCATGACTCCAGAGGCTAGCATGGTGATGAAGAAGGCCTCCCGGATGATCTCTCCCCTCCAATAGGGTGCCGGGAAGAGCTTCGGATCCCCGCCGATCTAGGGATGGAGATGGCGGCGGCTATAGACTCTTTCGTGGATTTTTGATCGGGTACTTAGGGTTTCTACATTGGGGTACTTTTATAGGCGAAGGGGCAAGGTCGGTGGCCGCTCGAGGGGCCCACACCAGAGCCTGGAGCACCCAGGGGGCCGTGCCACCCTATGGCGTGGCCACCTTGTGGCGCCACTTTGGCTACCCTTCGGATTCCATGTTCCTTCTTGACTTTGGCTTTTGTCCCGTCCAATTCCGAGAATATTTCCTTACTAGCTTTTCTGAAACCAAAAACTGCAGAAAACAGGCAACTGGCACTGCGGCATCTTGTTAATAGGTTAGTTCCAGAAAATGTATAAAAATACCTCAAAGTGTAAACAAAACATAAGAAAGTTGATATAAAACAAGCATGGAGCATCAAAAATTATAGATACGTTTGCAACGTATCAAGCATCCCTAAGCTTAATTCATGATCGTCCTCGAGTAGGTAAGTGATAAAAAGAATAATTTTTGAGGTGACCTGCACTATCACAATCTTGATCAAGGTATTTGTACATCATTTATAGTTGGGATCAAAGTACTCTAAACATAAGCATGAAAGATAGAGTTCTAACAATAAGGCATAGCAGCTATGTTGTAACATGAAAAGGTACAAACAAAAGATCATGAATAACAATGCATTGAAAGATGTTTATTTGTTTCACATATAGGAAACATAATAAGAGTGGTATTCAGCTTGTCCCTCATGGTATAGAAAAACATAAATGCATAGGACACCTTCAAAGTTCATAAGGGTGACTAGATACAAATAATTTAAGAACAAGCAATATAAAAGTTATGAATCAATCAACAAGTTTTGGGACAATGCACATTAAACTAAGAATGACCACTATGCTCGCTCAATTGGTGGATAAAGATAGAAGATGGAGACTCAACATAAAAGTAAAAGGAAAGGCCCTTCATAGAGGGACGCAGGGATTTCAAGTTTCATAAAGAGCTTCCAAAAATTATGGTACTTATTAGCTTTTAGCTCTCATTGCCCCTATCATAAGCATCTTGAGGTGATTAAGGTTAAAGTGACACAAATATGAGGATATGCTTGACAAGTTATAAGTTGAAAATCTCATGCCCCTTGCTTACGAGTACCGAACCTCATGCTACTCAACTCCAGTCACAAGTAAGTTCTTGTCATTGTAAATACATGTGTATCATGGAGAACCGCCAATGGGGTACCCCTTGCCCCATGACATAGGAGCTTTCCCATATCAATATGACAAGGCAACAGACAATGAGCATCTCAACGATCTTTTTATTTGCTATTTGCATAGGTTTTTATGGAGGATGCTTCACAGAATGCTCACTATGGGTATGCTGCAAGTTTCCACCATGATTAGGCATGGCTTAGGATAGCCGCCCAGGCGTTTCTCTAACACACATAAAAACTCCTTGAGCTTACAAGTTCCCCTTTTATTTCACACCGCCGGGATCCATAAACAAAAGAACATGATATCAACTGAATAATAAGTGCAATGTTGAAAGTGTTCCCCATGGTATCATGGTTTTGCTAATTCACAACTTATAAAGTGCAAGCATATGAGCAACATAGATGGACACAATGGTTCAAGTTTATTAAGTGCAAGAAAATAAAGCGTGCCATCAAGTTTGTGAGAGCTTTAATCACTAATTTTCACATAATAAGAGTTTAATTTGGAAGATAGATAAAAACATGAATATAATTGGAATGGTGTAACACACCATGCATAGGAATTTATAGTGGACTCTTTGGAATAACTTGGTACAAGTGGAGGCTAGCAAAAGACTGGGAGCGACCAACTAAGAGAGCAATAATGGCCATAATCATGCAAAGGGACAAAACATTATTAATTAAAGCATAAAGTGATATTACAAGTCAAAAACTAAATGATCATAGAGGCTAAGGTGACTGGTTCATAGTCTTAACATGGTGTAAGCATGTGCCAAGTCAACCCACATAAATCATCAAAGGAGAATACCACAATATTATGCTTTGTATGCTAAAGAACGCATGATTCTTTCAAGGCACATTAGGAAATCTCAATTGTTTGGAACTAGTCATGCTGCAGCAATAATCACTAAGCATAAGGTCAAAGCAACATCAACCATGACATGATAAAGTCTAGGCCACAGTCAAAACAAGCTCCTTTTGTACCACTTATAAGCATGAAGCTTCCTACTCTTTTCCAACACCAATCAACTTATTTGAAACAACATATGAATGTGGGGGTCCAACCAATTTATTTAAGCAAACCAAACAAAATAAAACTAAAAACAAAAACAAAGGCGCTCCAAGAACAACACAATTGTGCATGAAACAATAAAAATGAAGTGTTTTGGAACAAAACCTGACATTTTTATTGATGAAGAAGGGGATGCCTTGGGCATCCCCAAGCTTTGACGCTTGTACTCTTGAATATTTCATGGGATGACACGGGTGGCATCCCCAAGCTTGAGCTTTTGACCATACTTCATCTCATCACATTATTAACATTAGTGTATTCAAGATAATAAGTCTTTGGATTTAGTTTCAACACAAGTAAACTTCCATTAAAACACAAGATACTGTAGCAATTCCATCTACAAGCTCAAGTGATCAAACAGAACTCAAAGAGAAAGAGATTAAGAGGCAAATGCAAATAATGGCAGAAATCTGTCAAAATATACCAGCAGGTAAAAACCGATTTTTTCGAAGACCTTGTGTTGCTCAAATCGAAAAGTGTTAAACCAACGAAATTTAGATAATAACCTGGGGCATAACCACAGAAAATTACAGCTCAATCAGACCTACATGGATTGTACACGATGTTTTATAGTTAAGCACAAAAAATCTGTTTCGGGACAACAACTTTCCCAAGTCTTACTTCTCTCTCATTAAAGGTTATTCTTGGCACAAAAACCACACAAAAAGGATAAGGAGAGGTTAGTACTAAGGAAATAACTTCCAAGACTCGACAAAAGAAAAACTTACTGAAAGTAAAAATAATTTGGGTTATCTCCCAATAGTGCTTTTCTTTAACGCCTTTCAGCTAGGCATAGGAGCAAGATTCAAGTATTTTAAAATGAAGAAGCATTAATATCAAATTTTGTTTTAATAGGAGAGGCAAAAGTTATCTTCTCTCTCTTTCTAGGGAAGTGTTCTATACCTTTCTTGGGTGGGAATTGATATTTAATGGTGCCTTCCTTTATATCAATAATGGCACCAACAGTTCTAAGAAAAGGTCTTCCCAAAATAATAGGACAAGAAGCATTGCATTCAACATCCAAAACATAGAAATCAACAGAGACATAGGTATTGTTAACCATAATAATAACATCATTAATACTCCCCATGAGTTTCTTTTTAGCATTATCATCAAGCTGGACATCTAAATAATAATCAACCAATGGTGGAAAATCAAGCATTTCATAAATCTTTCTAGCCACAATAGAGACACTAGTACCAAGATCACATAAAGCATTGAGATAAAAATCATTCACTTTCATATTAATGATGGGTTCCCAACCATCTTCTAATTTACTAGGAATAGAAGCTTTATGTTTCATTTTTTCTTCTTTAATTTTTATAAGAGCATCTGTAATGTGTTTTGTAAAGGCCATATTCATAGCACTAGCATTAGGGCTTCTATCAAGATTTTGTAGGAACATAATTACTTCAGAAATATTGCAACCATCAAGATCAAAATCAAAATTGCCATCCAACATAGTAGAACTATTGTTTCCCATATTTTAAAGAATTTCAGCATTTTTAATGGAAAAGGTTCCATTGGTTTTAGGCATTGTTGCAAAAGGAATGGGGATTTCATGTGGTTTGCTAACATCAACCTTGGTGGTGGTAATATTACAAATACTACTATTTCTAGCAATTTCATCTTCTCTTTCCCACTTAGCATGAAATTCATCTAACAGTCCAACATTTTCATCAATTCTACCTTGTATGGCATTAGTAGCAGCAAAGGGGGTTTCCATAGTTTCAGGTTTAGCAACCATTTTATTAATCAAAGAGGATTGTGCTTCAGACAAAGATGAAATATTTTTTCTAGCATTCGAAAGTTTTTCCTCAACAGTTTTATTGAAAGTAGTTTGTTTACTAATAAAATCCTTAAGCATGATTTCAAGTTTAGAGGGTTCACTTCTATTGTTGTTGTAGGAATTTCCATAAGCATTATCATTATTGAGAGGATATGGCCTATAATTTTTACTACCAAAATTATTCCTATAGGCATTGTTGCTAAAATTATTATTTCTAATGAAGTTCACAACAACTTGCTCTTCTTGAGCAACCAAAGAGGCTAAGGGAACATGATTTGGATCAATATGAGCTTTTCCATTAACAAGCATAGACATAATAACATCAGTTTTATCACTTTAGGAGGAGGTTTCTTCAATAGAATTTACCTTCTTACCTTGTGGAGCTCTCTCAGTGTGGCATTCAGAATAGTTAACCATCATATTATCAAGGAGCTTTGTTGCAGCACCCAAAGTAATTGTCATAAAGGTGCTTCTAGCAGCAAAATCTAACAGATTTCTTGAAGAATAATTCAGTCCTGCATAAAAAGTTTGGATAATCATCCAAGCAGTCAGTCCATGAGTGGGTGATACGTTGCTAACGTATCCATAATTTTTTATGTTCCATGGTTGGTTTTATATACTTTCTTATGTTTTGTCCACACTTTGGAGTACTTTCTATACACTTTCTTGGACTAACCTATTAACAAGAGCCACAGTGCCAGTTGCCTGTTTTCTACTATTTTTGGTTCCAGGAAAGTCAGAAAATGAATATTCTCGGAATTGGACCGGACAAAAGCCAAAGTCGATATTTTACCGGAAGACTCACGGAGCCAGAAGACGAGACAGAGAGGGGCCATAGGGTGGCAAAACAACCCCTGGGCACGGGCCCCCTGGCCGCGCCAGGGCATGGTGTGGGCCCCCTAGCCGCCCACCGACCTTGCCTCTTCGCCTATAAGATGCCTCCCGATGCAAAAACCCGAAATCGAATAGCCTCCAGCCACGAAAAGTTCCACAACACCGACGCCACCAAAGGGGAGATTCGGGGGACAGAAAGTCTCTGTTCCGGCACCCTTTCGGGACGGGGAAGTGCCCTCGGAGCCATCTCCATCGATCTCCACCACCATCTCCATTGTCGTTGCTGATTCCCATTATGATGAGGGAGTAGTTCTTCCTCGAGGCTAAGGGCTCTACCGGTAGCTATGTGTTCATCTCTCTCTCTATGCGTGATCATATTTTGATCATGAGCTTTGAAATCAAGTAGATCTACCTTGCTACTCAAGTGCTTTAATAGATCTCTACTCTCCCCATGTGTGTGAAGTTGACAGTGTGCACACCATGGTGGCACTTAGGCTAGAGATTACAAATACTTGTTATGAGTTATATTTGGAGTTGGATGTCTTTATGAAATTGTGGTGTTTGTTTGAACCATCTAGTGCTCAAGGTGACAGTGTGGGGTTATCTAGATGCGGAAAGCGAACTTTGAGGAGTGTTGTTATAGCCCTGCCAATGGTTAGAGTGTCCAACTAGAGAGTGGTTTAGAGTAGTATCATAAAGATAAGATATTTATATGAGAGTGTTCACTAGTGAAAGTATGATCCCTAGGCCTTGTTTTTAAGCATTGAAACACCATTTGCAACTAGTGTTACATGTTTGCTTGCTACCATCTTTATCTCAGTTTGCCTTTAGTCTCTTCCATGCCATTAAGCTATTTTCTAGCACCGTTACCACTTATAATTATCCATACCACTTGTATTTCACTATCTCTTCGCCGAACTAGTGCATCTATACACCTGACAAGTGTATTGGGTGTGTTGGGGACACAAGAGACTTCTTGTATCTTGATTGCAGGATTGCTTGAGAGGGGATACCTTTGACCACTTCCTCCCTGAGTTCGATAAACCTTGGGTGATCCACTTAAGGGAAAATTTTCTGCTGTTCTACAAACCTTTGCACTTGGAGGCCCAACAACTGTCTACAAGAATAGAAGTGCGTAGACATCAAGCTATTTTCTAGCGCCATAGCCAGGGAGGTAAGATAAAAGGTACTCACATCTTCTGGCTACTAAGCTATCTTATAGTACTGTTGCTATTGTGTGAGTGCTCGAAGTTATTTCCTTTAGATTCTGCAATTTTGTCTTTTTGTTTCTGGTTTCACTAGTTAGGCTTAATGGAAAACAACAACAAAATTAGAGAGCTTTATAGTATTTATCTTGAGTTAGGACATGAGGTGTTTGAAGAGAAAATTAAAAAACCTATGGACCTTTATTTGCATGCTAATAGCAATGTTGTTAGTATGAATTCTTTGGACACCATTATTGCTAATGCTATGGAAAAGTCTAAGATTGGGGAAGCTAGTTTATATGAAAATGATCTTTTTAGTTCCCCAGCTTTGGAAGATAGCTATTCTATTTCTTATGATGATACCAAACCTCCAATATATGATGATTACAATGATGAGTATGATATTTTCAGTCCACCTACTATTGAGGAGAAAATTAATTATGATTACAATATGCCTCCTATGTTTGATGATTATGGTGATGAGAATAATAATGATAGCTATTTTGTTGAATTTGCTCCCACTACAATTAATAAGAATGACTATGTTTATGTGGGAAGTATTAATTCTTTTATGCATGTGGCTTATGATAAGAATGTTTCTTGTGATATTTATATTGTTAATTTTATTCATGATGCTATTGAAAGTTATTATGAGAGAGGGAAACATGGTCTTATGTATCTCAATATTATTAAGTTGCCCCTCTTTATGTTGAAAGTCTTGAAGTTGCACTTGTTTTGCTTTACTATGCTTGTTGCTTTGTGCTTTCATGACTTGTTCCTTTACAAGATTCCTATGCATAGGAAGTGATTTAGACTTAAATGTGCTTTGAATTTCCTTCTTGATGCTCTCTTTTACTTCAATTCATATTTCTTATGTGAGCATCTTCTCAAACTATCATGCCTAACTTAAATACATTAAAGAAAATTACTTATTGGGTGATAACCCAAAAGTTTTAGATAAGTCTTGGAAGTTATTACTTCTGTAATAATCGCTCCTTATCCTTTTTATTTGATTTTTGTGCCAAGAGTAACCTCTAATGAGAGAGAAGTAATGCTTGGGAAAGTTACTATCCCGAAACAGATTTATATGCTTCACCGTAAAAATTCTTGTAAAATCTCTGTACGTTGTTTTGAGACGTGAATTTTTTTGATTCTGCCCTAGGTTGTTATCTAACTTTCGTTAGTTCAACACTTTTTGATTTGAGCAACAGAAGGTCTTCGAAAAAAATTGTCTTTACCTGCTGGTCGGTTTTGACAGATTTCTGCCATTATTTGCATTTGCTTTTTCTTGATTCTTTTTTAAGTTCTTTTTGGTAATTGAGCTTTTTGAAGGAAGTTCTACAGTAGCTTGTGTTTTAATGGAAGTTTTATTGGTGTTGGAACTGAACCTAAAGACTTGTTATCTTGAGTGCACTAATGTTGCTAATAAAGATTGTGTGAAGTTTTGTATGAAGGAATTTTTTTAGGTATATGGAAGGAATGAGTAATGAGATGAAGGATGGACTAAGGCTCAAGCTTGGGGATGCCACGCATGTCAGACCAAGAAATATCCAAGAAGTACAAGGGTCAAAGCTTGGGGATTCCCAAGGCATTCCCCTCTTCATCAATAAAAATCCCAGGTTTCTTCCAAACACTTCATTTTTATTGTTTCATGCACAGTTGTGTTGTTGTTGGAGCGTCTTTGTTTTGTTTTTCGTTTTCTTTTGTTTGGTTTGCTTAAATAAGTTGGTTGGATACCAGCACACTTCTTTTGTAGAGAGACACACCCCGTTATTCATTGCCTAGAACACTCTAGTTTTCATTCTTATTGTTTTGTGAGTGTTCTCTTTTGCTAGCACTGTGTTTAGCCTTAGTTTTCTTGTGCTTTCAGCTTAGAACTTTTTAGTTCTTCCTTTTGGATTTGTGAGACAAGCTCACTGATCTTTATTTATTATTATCTTTGTGAGTTCTTTCAAATAAGTTGGTTTGGATTGGAAAAGAGTAGGAAAAGTTCATGCTTTAGTGGTATAAAAGGAGTTTGTTTTTTACTGTGGCTTAGACTTTATCATGTCGTGCTTGATATTGTTTTGGCTTTATGCTTAGTATTCTTTGATGTAGCATGACTTGTTATACACAATTGATATTGCTTAATGTGCCTTGGAAGAATCATGCGTTTTTTTAGCATATTAAAGCATAGTATTGTGGTATTCTCCTTTGATGATTTATTTGGGTTGACTTGGCGCATGCTCACACCATGTTATGACTATCCCAAGTCACCATAGCCTTTATGATCCTTTAGTTTTCAACTTGTAGTATCACTTTATGCTTTAATCAATGATATTTTGTCGCTCTATATGATTATGGCCATTTATTGCTCTCTTAGTTGGTCGCTCCCAGTCTTTTGCTAGCCTCCATAACCATTTGTCGCTCTGTATGATTATGGCCATTATTGCTCTCTTAGTTGGTCGCTCCCAGTCTTTTGCTAGCCTCCATAACCAAGTATGAGTTCCACTCATGCATCCAACTCCTAAAACCAAGTTATTCCAAAGAGTCCACCATACCTACCTATTAGCATTTGCTATTCCAAGTATATTCATGTTTTTATCTACCTTCCGAATTAAACTTGTTATGTGAAAATTAGTGATTAAAGCTCTCACGAACTTGATGGAATACCTTACTTTTCTTGCATTTAATAAACTTGAACCATTGCGTCCATCTTTGTTGCGTATATTGATACGTCCATTTTGCATCACTATTCTATGTCTTAATTCACTATTATTCATTGATATATTTCATATTGAGAGGTGATACTTATGTTATTTCATCTATTTTTGCATGGTTGATGACTTTTGGAGCATGGACCGCTGCAGTCAAGATTTTGATGGAAAATGTGCTGTTTGGAGGAAAAATTCACGAAGATCAGAAAATCCGGGAAAATATACGGAAAATCCTATTTTTCCAGAAGACTAAGGATGCCAGAAGACGGAGTGGAGATGGGCCATAGGGGGCCCAAACCACCCCATGGCACGGGCAGCCCTAGGCCGCGCCAGGAGGTGGTGTGGCCACCCTGGCCCACTCCAGCCTCTCCCCTCTGGCGTATATCATCCTCCCGAAACCCTAAGACTCGGGGAGCAACCACAGAAAGATTCTGCCGCCTCTGCGGGGCGGAAAACACCGAGAGAGAAAGATCTCTCCGATAAACAGATTTCTGCCGGGGGAATTCCTTCCCGGAGAGGGGAGATCGTCGCCGTCAACACCACCATCAAGCTAGACTTCATCGGGATCATCATCATCATCACCACCATCATCACCATCAGCACCCTCATCACCATCTCCATATTGCTGTAACAATTGGATTGAATCTTGCATTAGTTCATAGGGGAAACTTTTCCGGTGTTGATTACTCTTTGTAGTTGATGCTATTGAGTGAACCGTTGAATTATTGTTTATGTTCAGATTGTTATACATCATTATTCCATCTCTGATCATGATCCATATGATGTCTTGTGAGTAGTTCATTTTGTTCTTGAGGACATGGGAGAATTCTTGTTGTTAGTAGTGGAGTTGTGTTGAGGAAGATTCAATAGTTTGATATTTAAGTTGTGGTGTACTTCTTCTAGTGGTGTCATGTGAACGTCGACTACATGACACTTCACCTATATGGGCCTAGGGGAATGCATTGTGTATTTGGCTACTAATCGTAGGGGTTGCCGGAGTGACAGAAACCTGAACCCCCGTTAGGAAACCATTGCACAAGGGATGTAAGGTTCTTAGAGTTTAAAGTTGTGGTTAGGTTTCTACCTTAATTACTTTCTTGTACTTACGGATATTTGCAAGGGGTATAATCACAAGTATGTATTAGTCTTGGATGGGGCGGTACATTAGCATAGGTTCACCCACACAACACTTAGCAAGCTAAAGAAGATTAATCAACTATATGAAGCGAAAGCACTTGATAGTCTTCCCATGTGTCCTCGAGAACGTTTGGTCATCTTAAGTAATACAACCGGCTTGTCCTTTGCTGCATAAAGGATTGGGCCACTTGCTGCATTTATTCCTACTGTCTTTTATTTACTCGTACTTTGTTTACTTGCTATATCAAAAACCCCTAAAAATCCGTTTGCTAAGTATTTGCAGAGAATTTCTGATCCATACCACTAGCCAGCACCTTCTGCTCCTCGTTGGGTTTGACACTCTTACTTATCGAAAATACTGCGATACACCCCCTATACTTGTGGGTCATCAAGACTATTTTCTGGTACCGTTGCCGGGGAGTGAAGCGCTATTGGAGAGTGGAACTGGTAAAGGAAACTTCTACTTTGAGTATTGTTTACTTCTGTTAGTTGCTTTATTTTCGTTATGGATAATTCGTTGAGTTTCTTATTTGGTAATGCTACTACCACTTCTCAGGTAGTAGATAAGCCACCACCTGCTGAGAATGATGTTTTCAAAATACCTACAAGAATTATTTATCGTGTTATGGATAACTACTATGTTGGGGATGGAACTGTCCATCCTGGTGATCATTTACTCTTTATACACGAATTATGCGGGTTGTTCAAGTGTGCAGGTATTACTACAGATCAAGTTAAGAAGAAGTTATTCTCATTATCACTGAAAGGAAGAGCTGAGGAATGGTATAAGCTGCTGAAGAATGGTCAAGCTCTAGAATGGGAGGAAATAGTGCCTCTCTTTTATTCAAAGTTTTATCCTCCTAGTGAGATCCATAAAGATGGAGAGAGTACAGCTCAAGCTTGGGGGAGATTGAAGTTACTAATGCTCAAATGTCCCATTCATGAGCTCCCCAACAATATTATTATCAACAACTTTTATGCAAGGCTCCCTTTACATGACAAGGATTTATTGGACGCTTCTTGTGCTGGATCATTCACTCGCATGGAAGAAGAAGCTAAATGGGACCTTCTAGACCGTATTCAAGACAATGCTGAAGCTTTGGAGAATGACAAAGGTAGAAAGTCAGGTATAAGTTATGATTATGAATGCATTGAATCTTTTATGAGAACTGATGACTTTCAAAATATTAAAAATGCTTATGGTCTAGACTCTCAAGCTATTGCTTCTTATTTTAAGGCTTTTGCTTCCTACATTCAAGTGCCTAAAAAGAAGTGGAATAAGTATCATGAACCTTATAAAGATATTGCTAAGAGTGTTCCTGCAAGAAATACGGAAGTTTATACTGCTAATCATGTTTTACCTAAACCTTATATTGAGAAAATGTCTTTTCCAGTTAAGGTAAAGGAATATTCTATGATAGCTAGTATGGTTAATGAAAGTACAAATAAAGCTATTGAACCTGATAAACAAATGGTTGATGAACCTATAATAGCAAGTGTGAAAGACTTTTTCACTAAATATGAAAAAGAGGGACACACTATCCTTTGTAAGGATACCTCTAATATTGTTTCACAAAGTAGTGTTATGAGAGCTAGTATTCCCGTGTTTTCTGTTAGAATAAGTGATCATTGCTATGATGGTACTTGTGATAGCTATATTGTTAAGTTTATGCATGATACTGAAAATTATAATGAGAGAGGGAAAAGTGTTCTTATGCATCTCAATAATATCAAGTTTCCTCGTTTTATGCTGAAAGTTTTTATGTTGCACTTCTTTTGCCTTTTTATGCAAGTTGCCTCTGGTTTCAATAATTTGTTTGTTTACAAAATCCCCTTGCATAGGAAGTGGGTTAGACTTAAATGTGTTTGTGTTTTTGCTTCTTAATGCTCTCTTTCACTTCAATTCATGTCCCTATGAGAGCTTCTCTAAAAGTATCATGCCCATCTTAATGGCTATAAAGAAAGAGCTTTATGGGAGACAACCCAATTTGTTTTTGCTTTTAGTTTGTTTTTGTTTCTTTGAGTCTTGGAAGTTATTACTTCAGTAATAACCGCTCCTTATCCGTTTTGTTTGGTTTTTGTGTCAAGATCAACCTCTAATGAGAGAGAAGTAATATTTGGGGAAGTTGCTGTCCCGAAACAGATTTTTGTGCTTCACCATAAAAATTCGTGAGAGATCTCTATATGTCGGATTGAGTTGTAATTTTTGGTGCTTCTGCCCAGGTTGTTATTTAACTTTCTTTAGTTTTGCACTTTTTGATTTGAGCAACATAAGATTTTTGAAATAATTGATCTTTACCTGCTGGTCTGTTTTGACAGATTTTGCCACTCTTGCATTTGCTTCTTTATTCGATTTCCTTTTTTGAATTCTTTTTGGGTTTTCGGAAGGAGTTGCTACAATAGCTTATGTTTTTATGGTTTTAAGTTGAAGTTGGACTCAAAAGGTTTTATCACTTCACTTATACTAATGTTGCTAATAAGAACTGTGTGAAGTTTTGTGTGAAAGAAATTTCCAGGTAGTGGAGATGTTGGTGTAATAAGGAATAGAAAGGTTTTATGACTCAAGGAGTAACTGTATGAAGATGAAGATATCGATGATATTCAAGAGATGACTCCGGAAGAATCTACTAGATACCAAATTCAGAGACCCGCAGAGTCTGTTTTCAAATAGGTAACAGTTCTGGAAAGAAAAGTTCCGCGAAAATACAATCCAGCTATATTTTTGCTGTTTTCAGTCGATAAGGAAAGCTACGAAGCGAAAAAGGGACGGAACGGAGCCAGGGTGGCTCACACCACCCTGTGGCGCGGGCCCACCCCTGGCCGCGCCACCAGGTGGTGAGTCCGCCCCGGACTCTACCTCCAACTCGTTTTCTCCCAGTACCTTCCTTTTGGTATGAAACTTCGTAATATATAACCCTCCGGATTCCCCGAGGTCCGTATATTGTGTTTTCGTCGTGTTTTTGTTTCGATCTGTTTCTGCCAAGTAAAATCTCAGATTTGTAGCCTCAATATCTTCCGCTGGATCAGTTAAGGGAGATTCCTTGGAAGATATCATCAACCCATACATGAGAGAATTGAAGATTCATCCCAAGGAGTTATTACTCGAAGGTGGGGAGGTTCGAATTAAAGAGTTTCAAGGCCCTAAAGGTGAAGGAAGTCTGGAGGACAGGATGGAAGCATTGGAATAACAAGTCTTTAGGTACAAGAAGATGGCGGAGCGCGAAGTCGATATCATCCATAAGATTTGTTCCAAACTCATCACCGAGCACCAAAAGGAAACTACTGAACTCAAATACGAAGTCCTCTCACTCCGCCAAACAACCAACGAACTGCAAGCACAATTCTGTGACGTTCAAAATCAAAACTGTGAGTATGAGGCTAGATTTAAACTCATAAGTACTGCTGCAAGTTTCAGGATGTTGGAAACCACGATGTCCTTTGTTGATGGGAAGCCTTTACCTTGGAAGACGGACGAAGATGAGAGGAACCACCACCACCCAAGGAGTAATTCGTCATCAGGTTTGGCATCCCCTTGGTTTGTTCCAAGCTTGGGAGAGTGCCGCGGTATCATATCACTATCTTCTATCTTTTTACCTTATTAGTAGAGTCATATCATGAATAGAGGAGTTATTATGTAGGATGGTTTGCATTATGGAGGTGTCCCCTCTCTCGTTAGATATGTATCCCTTGGTGTGAGTTGCTGATATGGAATATTAATGAGAAGTTCTATCACCCACTCTTTTGCATAGCTTATATTAGTTTTCAATTCGTGGTTATATGATTGATCTTGTTGTTAGTATTGGTATCACTTTGGGATAATTGAGTTAATTTAGTTGGTTTTGGCAAACCTGGCTCGGTCAGTAGCAACACTATTTTTGAGAGTTGAATGAAAAAGATAAAAGTACCTTTAAAGAAAAATTATTTCATCATCTTTCTTTCTTGATTTGCTCATAAGTTTAGTATTCTCTAGTTAAGATCTTTTGTGCTTCCAAGGAAGATTGCATGTTTGTCTTTATCACTTGTATGTTTGGTTGTTTCCTTCAACTCTTATTCTTGCTACCCAGCCTTGCTAGCCAAAAACCTTTACTGAGAGGGTATTCTTCTCATGCATCCACATCCTTTAAACCAAAACCTTTGCCATTTGTGTACACCATACCTACCTAGTAGCATTATTGCTATTCCAAGTAAATTCTTGTTTTATCTACCTCCCAAATTAAACTTGTTATGTGAAAATTAGTGATTAAAGCTCTCACGAACTTGATGACACACTTTACTTTCTTGCATTTAATAAACTTGAACCATTGGGTCCTTCTTTGTTGCGTATATGCTTGCGCTTTATGAGTTGAAGTTAGCCGAACCATGTATCATGGGGACCGCTTTCAACACTTCATTTGGTACTTTGTACCTAGTTGATATCATGTTCTTTGCTTATGGATCCCGGCAGTGTGAAATAAAAGTGGAACTTGTAAGATCATGGAGTTTATATGTGTGTTAGAGAAACGCCTAGGCCGCTAGCCTAAGCCATGCCTAATCATGGTGGAAACTTGCAGCATAACTATAGTGAGCATTCTATGAAGAGTCCTCAATAAAAACCTATGCAAATAGAAAATAAAAAGATCGCTGAGATGCTCACTGTCTGCTTGCCTTGTCATTTTGATTATGGGATAGCTCCTGTGTCATGTGCAAGGGGTACCCCGTTGGCGGTTCTCAATGATACGCATGTATTTACAATGACAAGAGCTTGCTCGTGACTGAAGTTGAGTAGCATGAGGATCGGTACTCATAAGTAAGGGGCATGAGATCTCAACTTATAACTTGTCAAGCATATCCTCTTAGTTGTGTCACTTTAACCTTAATCACCTAAAGATGCCCACGATAGGGGCAATGAGAGCTGAAAGCTAGTAAGTACCATAATTTTTGGGAGCTCTTTATGAGACTTGCAATCCCTGCTTCCCTCTTTGAAGGGTCCTTTCTTTTACTTTGCAGTTGAGTCAGTAAACCTATTCCCTTCTACCTCAGCAAGTATTTTGAGTTGTTGTGTTTCATTCAGTCATATGATGATTTATTCATCCATGTTTCTTATGTTCCTTGTTTTGCACATTTCTCTTATCTTGATGTTTACTACTTTGAAATCTTTCATTGAAAACCAGCTATTTGTGAACTCCAGAAAATTATCAACTATTCTTCGACCAAGAGCTAAGTTTCCCATTACCAATTATGATTCACTTTATGTATCTTTATTGTGTTTCCTTTACTTATTACAAGTTGAATTATATAATAGTGAGTTGTCTTCTATTATGATTTATGCTTTTGATGAATGTGATTCTTCTTGTCCGTATTCTTTTATCGACTCTTCACTCCATAAACCTGAGGCCATGTTTATTGAGCTCAGTTTCGCTTGGGGACAAGCGAAGTCTAAGCTTGGGGGGAGTTGATACGTCCATTTTGCATCACTGTTCTATGTCTTAATACACTATTATTCATTGATATATTTCATATTGAGAGGTGATACTTATGTTATTTCATCTATTTTTGCATGGTTGATGACTTTTGGAGCATGGACCGCTGCAGTCAGGATTCTGATAGAAAATGTGCTGTTTGGAGGCAAAATTCGCGAAGATCAGAAAATCCAGGAAAATATACGGAAAATCCTATTTTTCCAGAAGACTAAGGATGCCAGAAGACGGAGTGGAGGTGGGCCAAAGGGGGCCCACACCACCCCATGGCGCGGGCAGCCCTAGGCCCCACCAGGAGGTGGTGTGGCCAACCTGGCCCACTCCAGCCTCTCCCCTCTGGCGTATATCATCCTCCCGAAACCCTAAGACTCGGGGAGCGACCACAGAAAGATTCCGCCGCCTCTGCGGGGCGGAAAACACCGAGAGAGAAAGATCTCTCCAGTGGTGTACTTCTTCTAGTGGTGTCATGTGAACTTCGACTACATGACACTTCACCTATATGGGCCTAGGGGAATGCATTGTGTATTTGGCTACTAATCGTAGGGGTTGCCGGAGTGACAGAAACCTGAACCCCCATTAGGAAACCATTGCACAAGGGACGTAAGGTTCTTAGAGGTTAAAGTTGTGGTTAGGTTTCTACCTTAATTACTTTCTTGTACTTACAGATGTTTGCAAGGGGTATAATCACAAGTATGTATTAGTCTTGGATGGGGCGGTACATTAGCATAGGTTCACCCACACAACACTTAGCAAGCTAAAGAAGATTAATCAACTATATGAAGCGAAAGCACTTAACAGTCTTCCCATGTGTCCTCGAGAACGTTTGGTCATCTTAAGTAATACAACCGGCTTGTGCTTTGCTGCATAAAGGATTGGGCCACTTGCTGCATTTATTCCTACTGTCTTTTATTTACTCGTACTTTGGTTACTTGCTATATCAAAAACCCCTAAAAATCCGTTTGCTAAGTATTTGCAGAGAATTCCTAATCCATACCACTAGCCAGCACCTTCTGCTCCTCGTTGGGTTCGACACTCTTACTTATCGAAAATACTGCGATACACCCCCTATACTTGTGGGTCATCATATATGCTTGCGCTTTATAAGTTGAAGTTAGCAGAACCATGTATCATGGGGAACGCTTTCAACATTGGACTTGTACTTTGTACCCCGTTGATATCATGTTCTTTTTCTTATGGATCCCGGCGGTGTCAAAAAAAGTGGAACTTGTGAGATCATGGAGTTTGTATGTGTGTTAGAAAAACGCCAAGGCCACTATCCTAAGCCATGCCTAATCATGGTGGAAACTTGCAGCAAAACCATAATGAGCACTCTATGAAGCATCCTCAATAAAAACCTATGCAAATAGCAAATAAAAAGATCGCCGAGATGCTCATTGTCTACTTGCCTTGTCATTTTGATTATGGGATAGCTCATGTATCATGTGCAAGGGATACCCCGTTGGCGGTTCTTTATGATACATATGTACTTACAATGGCAAGAGCTTACTTGTGATTAAAGTTGAGTAGCATGAGGTTCGGTCTTCGTAAGTAAGGGACATGAGATTTCGGCTTATAACTTGTCAAGCATATCATCTTAGTTGTGTCACTTTAACTTTAATTACATAAAGATGCTTATGATAGGGGAAATAAGAGCTGAAAGCTAACAAGTACCATAATTTTTGGAAGCTCTTTAAGAAATTTGAATCTCTACTTCCTTCTATGAAGGCCTTTCTTTTACTTTTATGTTGAGTCTCCACCATCTACCTTTATGCACCTACTTTGAGAGCATAGTGGACATTCTTAGTTCTATGTGCATTGTCCCAAGACTTGTTGGTTGATGCATAGCTTTGATATTGCTTGTTTTAAACTATTTGTATCTAGTCACCCTTATGAACTTTGAAGGTGTCCTATGCATTTATGTTTTGCTACTCCACGAGGGACAAGCTGAATGCCACTATGTTATGTTTTCTTCATGTGAAACAAACAAACGTCTTGCAAAGCATTGTTATTCATGAATCTTTTGTTTGTGCCTTTTCATGTTACAACATAGTTGCTATGTCTTATAGTTAGAACTTTCTCTTTCATGCTATGTTGAAGGACTATGATCCCAGCTATCAATGTTTTACAAATACTTTGATCAAGTTTATGATGGTGCATGTCACCTCAAAAATTATTCTTTCTTTTTATCACTTACCTACTCGAGGACGAGTATGAGTTAAGCTTGGGGATGTTGATACGTTGCTAACGTATCCATAATTTTTGATGTTCCATGCTTGGTTTTATCTACTTTCTTATGTTTTGTCCACACTTTGGAGTACTTTCTATACACTTTCTTGGACTAACCTATTAACAAGAGCCACAGTGCTAGTTACCTATTTTCTGCTATTTTTGGTTCCAAGAAAGTCAGAAAATGAATATTCTCAGAATTGGACCGGACAAAAGCCAAAGTCGATATTTTACCGGAAGACTCACGGAGCCAGAAGACGAGATGGAGAGGGGCCACAGGTTGGCTCAACCACCCCTGGGCGCGGGCCCCTGGCCACGCCAGGGCATGGTGTGGGCCCCCCTGGCCGCCCACCGACCTTGCCTCTTCGCCTATAAGATGCCTCTCGATGCAAAAACCCTAAATCGAACAGCCTCCAGCCACAAAAAGTTCCACACTGCCGCCGCCACCAAAGGGGAGATTCGGGGGACAGAAATTCTCTGTTCCAGCACCCTGCCGGGATGGGGAAGTGCCCCCGGAGCCATCTCCATCGATCTCCACCACCATCTCCATCGTCGTTGCTGATTCCTATGATGATGAGGGAGTAGTTCTTCCTCGAGGCTAAGGGCTCTACCGGTAGCTATGTGTTCATCTCTCTCTCGATGCGTGATCATATTGTGATCACGAGCTTTGTAATCAAGTAGATCTACCTTTCTACTCAAGTGCTTTAATAGATCTCTGCTCTCCCCATGTGTGTGAAGTTGACAGTGTGCACACCATGGTGGCACTTAGGCTAGAGATTACAAATACTTGTTATGAGTTATATTTGGAGTTGGATGCCTTTATGAAATTGTGGTGTTTGTTTGAACCATCTAGTGCTCAAGGTGATAGTGTGGGGTTATCTAGATGTGGAAAGCGAACTTTGAGGAGTGCTATTATAGCCCTACCAATGATTAGAGTGTCCAACTGGAGAGTAGTTTAGAGTAGTATCATAAAGATAAGATAATTATATGAGAGTGTTCACTAGTGAAAGTATGATCCCTAGGCCTAGTTTTTAAGTATTGAAACACCGTTTTCAACTAGATCTGTTACATGTTTGCTTGCTGCCATGTATATCTCAGTTTTCCTTTAGTGTCTTCCATGTCGTTAAGCTATTTTCTGGCACCGTTACCACTTATAATTATCCATACCACTTGTATTTCACTATCTCTTCGCCGAACTAGTGCACCTATACACCTGAAAAGTGTATTGGGTGTGTTGGGGACACAAGAGACTTCTTGTATCTTGATTGCATGATTGCTTGAGAGGGGATACCTTTGACCACTTCCTCCCTGAGTTCGATGAACCTTGGGTGATCCACTTAAGGGAAAACTTGCTGCTGTTTGATATGTCCATTTTGCATCACTATTTTATATCATAATTTATTGTTATTCATTGATATATTTCATATTAAGAGATGATACTTATGTTATTTCATCTGTTTTTGCATGGTTGATGGCTTTTGGAGCATGGACCGCTGTAGTAAGGTTCTGATGGAAAAGGGGCTGTTCGGAGGCGAAATTCGTGAAGATCAGAAAATCCGGGAAAATAGATGGAAAATCCTATTTTTCTAGAAGACGAAGATAGCTAGAAGGGGGAGTGGAGATGGGCCACAAGGGGCCCACACCACTCCCTGGCGCGGGCCACCCTAGGTCGCACCACCAGGTGGTGTGGCCGCCCTAGTCCACCCCTGGCTCTCCCCTCTAGCGTCTATTATCCTCCCGAAACCCTAAGACTCATGGAGCGACCACATAAAGATTCGGCCGCCTCTGCGGGGCGGAAAACACCGAGAGAGAAAGATCTCTCCGGCAGACAGAATTCAGCCGGGGGAATTCCTTCCCAGAGAGGGGAGATTGTCGCATCAACAGCACCATCACGCTGGACTTCATCGGGATCATCATCATCATCACCACCATCATCACCATCACCACCATCATCACCATCACCACCATCATCACCATATCCATATTGCTGTAACAATTGTGTTGACTCTTGCATAGTTCTTAGGGGAAACTTTCCCGGTGTTGATTACTCTCTGTAGTTGATGCTATTGAGTGAACCATTGAATAATTGTTTATGTTCAGATTGTTATACATCATTATTCTATCTCTGATCATGATCCATATGATGTCTTGTGAGTAGTTCATTTTGTTCTTGAGGACATGGGAGAAGTCATGTTGTTAGTAGTGGAGTTGTGTTGAGAAAGATTCAATAGTTTGATATTTAAGTTGTGGTGTACTTCTTCTAGTGGTGTCATGTGAACGTCGACTACATGACACTTCACCTATATGGGCCTAGGGGAATGCATTGTGTATTTGGCTACTAATCGTAGGGGTTGCCAAAGTGACAGAAACCTAAACCCCCGTTAGGAAACCATTGCACAAGGGACGTCAGGGTCTTAGAGTTTAAAGTTGTGGTTAGGTTTCTACCTTAATTACTTTCTTGTACTTACGGATGTTTGCAAGGGGTATAATCACAAGTTTGTATTAGTCCTACGAAGGTCGGTACATTAGCACAGGTTCACCCACACAACACTTAGCGAACTAAAGAAGATTAATCAACTATATGAAGCGAAAGCACTTGACAGTCTTCCCATGTGTCCTCGAGAATGTTTGGTCATCTTAAGGAGAATATCTTTTGGTGGCCCAAAAGTTGGGGTGTCCAGGAAACGCGGTACCCGAGTTCCCTGATATCATTCGCGATGACTATAGTTGGCGTGCCAAATACTCAGAGGGTCTTTTTCGGCACAAATTCAACTTTATGTTTCAATATAAAAAATCAGGCTAACGGCTGTCAAGTTGGGCCCCCCTTGTCAGTTCTCGCAGTTATGTCGTTCCTGTCGCTCCCGTCGCTTAGGTGTCAATTAGGCTTGCAGCGTTGGCGCCTGCATCCATTACGCGTCTTCTTCTTCCCCGGAGCGGCAATCTGTGGGGCGTCGTAGCCATGGCGCGGAGCTGGGACATGGACGAACCTGCTCGGCCCAGCTCTCCTCCCTGTAGGCTTGCAGCGTTGGCACCTCCATTACTCGTCTTCTTCCCCGGAGCGGCAATCTGTGGTCGTGGCCATGGCGTAGAGCTGGGAAGTGACAAAGCTGCTCAGCCCCGCTCTCCTCCCCATCCCGAGTCGGAGCTCTCCCTCACCGTGGACGCACCCATGGCACGGTCGGGGACGAGAATTGGTTCCCGGTGAGATCTATCACCTTGTCGACTATGCTCGGTTCTGTTTTCCTCCTCTAGAATTCGAGCTCGCTGTCGCCGTGGTTGCACCCGCACCAATTCTGCCACCTTTGTCGAGGTCTCTGTGGTAGCTCAAGTTCTAGGGCTCTCCAAGTTCTGCCATGTTGGGCCTGTAAGTGTTGTTGTATGTTAAACTAGCAAATCTCTTTTGTTCAAATCTCTTGGGTTGTACCAACTTCATTGTGTTTAATTATGAAAGACAAAATATAAATGACTTGTCTCAATTTCTCGCATAGAAAAATGCACAGCTAATTTCATATTCTCGCAGGAACTGGCCCCACTTGTTGAACCGGCGGCACTGCCACGATCTCCACGTAACCACGGTGAGTTCTCGAACCGAAAGTTGCAGTTACCACGTTTCTTCTGCAGTCATTCCTCTTGCTCAGTTATTCCTCTGCAGTTTTTCCTGGGCGCTTCTTCTTCCTCTGTTCTAGAACCGTCGGTTCATCTTCTTCTTCCTCTGGAAGGCAGTTCCTTGCAGGCAGTTCCTTTCACCCATTTCCTTGTAGGCATGGACGATGGGAAACACACAACAGAGACCCACTTGGTCTCTGCCCATGGCGCCACGACTTTGACAGTGGTGTACACAAATGATGAAGCGACTGTGGAGACAACTCTCGCTAGGTTTGAGCAATTGCTTGAGAAAGAGAAGCACAAGTTTGTGGGGCTAGACTTGGAGTACACCCGTGCAAATAAGCGAAAAAATCCTCCACAAGAGATCACTGTCGTGCAAATCGCCATACATGAGGAGGTCCCCGTTTACCACTTCTGCAGGTATGTGAAATTTGAATTTGAGATCACAACTTCTGCATCCCTTGTTCGCTTGCATCCCTAGAACCATCTAAGTGGAGGAGTAAACCAACTGAGATGCGTTGTCTGGCTCTGGTCGAGTTCTTGTGTAGGAAAGGGATAACTCTCACTAGCATGGATATCACAAATGACACAATTATGCTTTCTCGTGCGTTGATAAAAATCCCAGAGGGGCACCACATCGACATCCAAAATCTGTACAAGATCAAATCATACCCAGCGAAGGATGGCATGGGTGATCTGGCAGCGGAAATCATCGATAAATCCTATGACAAACTGAAGAAATTGAAGCGACTCGATCACGACTACTGGGAGTGGAAGCCGATGAGCCAAGTGCGCCTCGAGTATGCAGCCAGAGAGGCCTACATGGCGTACGAGTTGTATAGTAAGCTCATTACCATGAAAGATGGGATGGTTAAGGCGGGGTTTTTCGCGAGAGAGCTATGCCCTGGTTGCAAGCTAGCCCAGGAGAAGAAGCGCGAGGAGGACAAAAAGCGGTTTCAGGACGAGCACGGATCTTGGGACGGTGGCGACATCAAGCGACTGAAGGGGAAGCAAGTCAAGGATGACAACAAGTGGTGGTGATACATTATGTGTTTGAACTAGATTTTAGTTTCTAGTTTATTATGTGTGTGATACATTTAGTTACTTCAATACAAAATTTCGACCAATTTAACTTGTTGATGTATTTCTTGACAATTATAATATAATCAAGCACTAGAAATATTTTGTAGTGTGCATGAGCATGATCAGTAAATATAATTGAACACTAGAAACTTTAAGGCACTCCATAGAAAGGAGTAGATTAATATAGAAGGTTCACCAGAGACACCACGGATATACTGTCTTACATGCCACACACAGGTAATAATTAACTAGAACAAAATAAAAGCAGGGGCTGTAGCAGGAGGCCGGGACACGGAGACGCCTAGCAGGGCAGGGGTTTATCAGCAGGAGGCAGCAACAGCCTAGTCGATGAGATACAGGCCAGTCCTGACATACTCCCGGAGGAATTTACCTTAGGCTGCGTGTCGCGCCAAGTTAATCGCCTTATGCCTGCCTCCGCCTCTGCCAACACCCTCCGCGTGATGGATCATGGTGTCGAGGTCCATGTTGATTGCTCTGCCACAGAATGGGCAAAACAGTCTCCCCTACGGTGGAAACGGATTAGCCCACACCGTAACCGCCTCAGCACGTAGCGGCTCTTGTTGTCCCTGGATTCCTTGCTATCGTCCACTTCATCATCATCCTCCTGTTGATTTTTAAGAATATAACTTAGAACTCATACATATGATTGAATTGTATTATAACTCAAGAATTGAAAACATGTATATGTAAGACAATATATCCGTGGATATCAAAGATAAAGCATCTCAACAATAGTTTGATCGGTTCATATATCATTTTATCTCAACACAATGACAAATAATTGCATCAGAGTGAATATAGGATAAATCTAGGGGCATCATAAGTTTCTTCAGGGATGAAGTTAGCGAACCAAGTAACAATTGCACAACCTGTAATGTTGTTGTGCATCGCCCCACGTTCACTAACTCATCCCTGAAAAAATCTAACACCAATGTGTCTGCCTCTCTTTTGGGACAAATTTGAATCATTGGCCACAATAAGAAATTGACATGTAATCGTACAAAACATTATGCATGGATATACATAGTCAGGTACAAAAACAAGCCTCAATATTGTAATTATAAATAAAAAACCAAACAATTAATCTTCAGGTGCATGTTAAAAATACTTATGATCAAAACCATTCATATACATATGCACCATACCAATCATTAAAAGATCAGAAACAATTCAAGGATCATATATGTAGTTCCATATGAGAATAAATCTAGGGCCTCATAATTTGTTTCAGAGATGGACTTGGGGAACCAAAGTACCAACATCACAACCTATATTGTTTGTGTGCATTGCTGCCTCAGGTTCACCAACCCTTCCCTAAAACACGACACCATCATACGTGTCTCCCCTTGAACTCTTTTGGGGCTAATTTCAATCATCGGCCTCGGTGACAAACTAAAATGTAATTCTTATACACTATGAATGCATGGAATAGATAATTCGAATATCATAGTTCTATGAATGTAGAATAAAGATTGCGGCCTCATAAGTTTATTCAGGGACGACGTGAGTGAACCAAGTAACAATTGCACAGCCTATATTGTTGTTGTACATCGCCCCAGGTTCACTAATTCGTCCCTGAAAAAATCTGACACCAATGTGTCTGCCTCTCTTTTGGGGCAAATTTGAATCATTGGCCACAATAAGAAATTGAAATGTAATTGTACAAAACATTATTCAGGGATATACATAGTCAGGTACAAAAACAAGCCTAAATATTGTAATTATAAATAAAAAACCAAACAATTAATCTTCAGGTGCATGTTAAAAATACTTATGATCAAAACCATTCATATACATATGCATCACACCAATCATTAAAAGATCAGAAACAATTCAAGGATCATATATGTAGTTCCATATGAGAATAAATCTATGGCCTCAAAATTTGTTTTAGAGATGGAGTTGGAGAAACAAAGTACCAACAACACAACCAATATTGTTTGTGTGCATTGCTGCCTCAGGTTCACCAAACCATCCCTAAAACACGACACCGTCATACGTGTCTCCCCTTGAACTCTTTTGGGGCAAATTTCAATCATCAGCCTCAGTGACAAACTAAAATGTAATTCTTATACACTGAATGCATTGAATAGGTAATTTGAATATCATAGTTCTATGAATGTAGAATAAAGATTATGGCCTCATAAGTTTCTACAGGGACGGCGTAAGTGAACCAAGTAACAATTGCACAACCTATATTGTTCTTGTACATCGCCCTAGGTTCACTAACTCGTCCCTGAAAAAATCTGATACCGATGTGTCTGCCTCTCTTTTGGGGCAAATTTGAATCATTGGCCACAATAAGAAATTGAAATGTAATCGTACAAAACGTTATTCAGCGATATACATAGTCAAGTACAAAAACTAGCCTAAATATTGTAATTATAAATAAAAAACCAAACAATTAATCTTCAGGTACATGTTAAAAATACTTATGATCAAAACCATTCATATACATATGCATCATACCAATCATTAAAAGATCAGAAACAATTCAAGGATCATATATGTAGTTCCATATGAGAATAAATCAAGGGCCTCATAATTTGTTTCAGAGATGGAGTTGGGGAACCAAAGTACCAACAACACAACCTATATTGTTTGTGTGCATTGCTGCCTCAGGTTCACCAACCCATCCCTAAAACACGACACCGTCATATGTGTCTCCCCTTGAACTCTTTTGGGGCAAATTTCAATCATCGGCCTCAGTGAAAAACTAAAATGTAATTCTTATACACTATGAATGCATGGAATATATAATTCAAATATCATAGTTCTATGAATGTAGAATGAAGATTACAGCCTCATAAGTTTCTACAGAGATGGCGTAAGTGAACCAAGTAACAATTCCACAGCTTATATTGATCTTGTACATGGCCCTAGGTTCTCTCACTCATCCCTGTAAAAATTTGACACCAATGTGTCTGCCTCTCTTTGGGGCAAATTTGAATCATTGGCCACAATGGAAATTGAAATGTAATCGTACCAAACAATATTCAGGGATATACAAATGCATCATACAACGCATTCATACATTAGAAAAAATACAAATATTATATATTTAGGTTCCATATGAGAGAAAAAATTAGGGCCTCATTTTTTTCAGCGATGGAGTCGGAGAACCAAAATACCAACAGCACAACCTGTATTGTTTATGTGCATTGCTGCCTCAGGGCCACTAACCATCCCTAAGAAAACGACACCATCAGATGCCCTTGCACTATTTTGGGGCAAAATTGAATCATTGGGCTCAGTAAGGAATAGAAATGTAATGTTATAAGCCTGCTGTGTATCGAAATCAACACTCAACTAGCAAACTCAACTAGATGGCAGATGAGCAGATTGGGGTTTTGTGACTAGACGGATTGGGGTTTTGTGACTAGATGGCAGATGCATCAATCAACTGACCGAATCATATATATACTACCCTACTTCAAGAGCAAAAGAATCTGTACACGATTGAGCAAATCCTATGTATGAACAGTGAAAACTGCGGCTGCGACTAGAGAAGCTAGCAATGTAGTACCTCAGACTCCTCATCAGGGACCTCCTCCTCGAACTCATCATTCTCTGCGATGGCGTCGAAGATTTCTTGAACGGCGATGGGGTCGTCGATGTAGATCACCGGATTGCCTCCGCCTGCCGCCTGCCCCC